>BPQB01000113.1:0-87861 GCA_019973155.2 Phanerochaete sordida
GAAATAGGACAAAAGCATCAGGAAAGGCCATTTAATTGTAAATTAGGCTTCAAAATGTCCAATAGAGCAATTCACATTGAATGATCTTTGGAACACAACTAATTAACATATGGGGTTTTTCCAGATGAAAGTGTTCGCGCGAGCCCCTTAGCCGATAATTGCTCGCTTCGCTCGCGATCATATACTTGTGTACAATCGCTCCTTGATGAGAGGTACAGTGGCGCTTTGGTGCATGCCTTGAGGTATCTTCGCCAGCAGCGCCACGCTTCATGCTCACGTTGGGAAGTTGCTTCAAGGCCACTCGTCTTTGAGGTGGCAGTCAGCCTTTATAGAGAGGTGTGGCTGGCTATGGTTGGCAGAAGGAGACGAGGTAGGAGAAGGCTGTGTTGGAGACCTGGCAGAGATTGCTTGCGTTGGCAGGCTAGCAACTTGCAAGAGACGCGGCATCTGACAATCAGGAATAATGACGATGGGCTCAGGTAGGTTCTATTGGAGGTCATTGTGGACGTTGTCTGCGTTATGGCGTTATCGCCGTTAGTCGCGCGTGCTCAGATATCGTGGCGGCCAACCTTAACCCTACACGTTAGGCACGTTAGGCTGAATTTCGCTCAAATTATCGTTTATTACTGCGACTACCTCCATTACATCCCACTTCGTGCACATTAGCTGGGCATTAGCCCAGGCGATTTTCCCTGATGAGCCTGGAGGGTGAATGAAAGTGACAGGCACCAGGCACTCTCGCTACTGACGGACTCTCGGTATCGACATCGCGCCCGACATCTTCTTGACTCTTCCCCGAACTGACTCTGTTTGTGTCCCTTTGACTCCTTCTGACTAGATAGATATTTCATCTTTGTTCTGACTGTAGTACCGAACTCCGAAGAACTCTGACTCCCATAGAAGTACAGTATATAAAGCTAGATATAACATGTATGGTAGGGTAGAAGCTCGTAAATCGAGACCACATCCCACTCTTTCTGGCATGAACTCTCGATACTCCCAACTTCTCAACTGTAGGCCGTGAACAGCTCCCGCTCAACATGCGATAACTCAACCGTCAAGCCCCCCGCCTATTCCAAGGCCTGACAAGCTTACTGTGGGCCAGGCTACCAATCAGGCCCCTATCACCATTTTATATGAGCTGCCCCTTATGATAGGTATCAAAGCCAGGTTGCATGAGAACAGCATCTCACAAGTATAGTACAAGTTTACAGAAATAGTGATATACAGTAGAATGAGATGCGCGAAAGGAGGTAAACACTATTAGCCCATTAGCTGTGTTACATCATGTGGAGGGTATTTTGTTTGAGAAAAAGTAAGGAGCCTGGGAATTGATACATAAGCAAAGGAGGACCACACATCATGAGTGGTTCCTCACCTTTTGAGAGATTGAATATACTTGCGACTGACTTCATCATTAAGCACATGAGCAACTTGGTCAGCTGAAATCTTTTCTCGAGCTGAACGTTCATGGATGCTGCAGGACAGCAATCAGACAAACATCCCACAAATGTGAAGTATGGACGCACCCAACCATCGTTACTCCAATGGGCCAAGGTGCGTTGCCGATCGACAAGCGCAGATACGAGTCATTGGCCTTCTGATATTGTCGGCTTTGCATGTAATGCACGATCTCAGCAATGCGAGCAAGCACATCTGCCGGTAATGACTAAGACACAATTAGCACGGCGTAAACAAAAGAAGTTGGTGTGCAGGAGCATACTCTTGAACGGAGAAGCTTGAAGAGCGGCTTCAAATATTCCGCGGACTGACGCTGAGTCGCAGCAGCAAGCTTGCCCTGGTTGGTTCTTTTCACGGACTCTGTAGGGCGAATCAACGTGAGAAGCCGGATGAAAGCCACATGTAACATACCTGGCCGCTCATCCATCCACTCCTCCCACTCCTTCAATGTCCTCTTCAGCGCATAATAGATGATGGGATACAGCCTGTCGGGGTCCGTCTTCACGAGATTCAAATCAAGAATCTCCACCCCAACATCCCTGCCACCTTCCTTGCCCTCCTTCTTCCTCTCCTTCTCCGCGAGGTCTTTCTGCGCGCGAATCTCAACATCTTCCAGAGCTTTCTTGAAGTCGTTCTGTCCGCCATGGCGCTCGTGCTCCTTCTCCTCGATGAGCTCAAGGGCTCGTAGGCGCAAGCGGCGATCCCTATCGGACTCGCCGAACAGTCGGATGGGCTGCCCCTTGGCACGTAGTCGACGGATACACTCCTCGTTGGATATGTTGAAGGTTGTGGAAGAAAGTGCGTCGCCCGTGGCCGTGTCAGTGCTGTCTGGGTGAGGGGAACGAGTCAGAGAACGCGACGGGCTCTAGATCAGAATGAAAGTAAGTGCTAGAGCACACGTACAATCATATGTATACTCACCTCGCCCTTCGCAACAAGTCTTGCCTGCCTTTCTGCCTCCTTCCGCTCTCTCTCTTCGCGCTCGGCCGCTGCTCTGTCCGCCTTCTCTTTGCGTTCCTGTTCCTCTTTCAAACGCTCAATGTCCCCGCGCCGCATATACTTCGTTGGCCGACCCGCGGGCAACTCCTGCAAGCCTTTCCGTTTGAGAGCGATCTCCGCCTTGAGCGCATCCATTGAGGGTTGGCGAATATAGATGGTGGTGAAACTGGTCAGATTGCGAGGTGGGAGTAAGACCTGGACAGTGGCAAGGTTAGGACAGGAGGGCTATGATGGAGTAGAGGGTATGCTCTCGAGGCGCCCTAGGCCGCAGCCGCGCACGTGGCCCCCCGCGTCCCTGAGCCCGTGTCCTTCACCACGTATCGTCTACTACCGCACGAGCGGATTGCAATGTCGACGACACTATTCTCAAATCTTCTGCCAAACATTGTCAATGTTCTTGAGGTCGTCACCGAGTCTGAACTTGGTACAAACCCGGATCTGAAGAAGAAACTTGTCCAAGCTGTACGTCGTACACCTCCGTGTGGTGTTGGGCCCTACAAATGACATGACTTATAGTCCAATACCCTGAGAGATGATTTTGGCCGAGCTAAAGAAGCCGCGATTAACCTTGAAGGCGGGGATATCTCTCTCGAAGAGCAGGAAGAGATCGCAGAGATGCTAAAGGGCTTGATTGCGCGCAAACGGTCGGTATCGCTAGCTCTCTGACGGACTCCTTGTTTATCTGTGATCGTGTTGTAGACTTGTCCTTCGCAATTTTGCGAGGGATATTGACACAAAGGCCGCAGCGCCCGAGGTCAAGATGGACATAGACCTTGATTCAACTGCGTCAACACCCGCGTTCTAGTCTCGACTGGATCAAATACAGGACGTTCCGCGCACTGCCAGCCGCATGAAACGGTACAGCATGTGCCGGCCGGGACACATACAGTTATCGGTCAGTCAGCCACCTCCGACAGTACAGCTCGATCAGCTTGCACGACCCTTCCTCGTCTCGTCTGTCCTCCATCTCTCTTTCGCACTACAGGCCGGTCCTCACGACTTGTGCCTACTGGCTGGTCCATCATGAACGGGTCCTACTTGCGGCGCATTCTGTTTTGCTTTCTACTTGCTCATTGCTGGCCGACCTCGGCCGCTCTCAACATATCGTGGATCCGGCCAGCAGCTGGAGACGTCTACGGTGCTGGCTCTCAAATCATCGGGGAGTGGCAATCCGATACCGGGTATCCCTCTCCATCTTTCCGATTATGCAACGAGCAAGCTGGATCGAGCACCTTCGACGGGTCGGATGGGGAGGATGGGGGTTGTGGAGCAGCGGTTAAACCCAGCGTGCAACGAGACGCAAATAGCGGGTCCTATTTGGTCACCCTGTAAGCAGACAGTGCAGCTTTAAGCTCGACCATGTGCTGATTTTGTATATTAGAACGGTACCACAGGTGTTGCAAGAGTGTAATTATGTCCTGGAGATGTATGTCGACGCTGGGTCGTCTGTCTCTCCATCGTTTTCACTCAGTCGTACGTACGCGTGCATAATGCGTATGCCATAACCTGATGTACCGTCCGCTTCCGTCAGCTTCGCCATCATCTGAAGCCCAGCCGGACGGCGCCGCTCGCAGTCCAGCATCTACCGCTTACCAAGCCATGCCAGATCTCGCGCAAACGCGCGCCCCGGTTTCTCCAGCTGCGTACGCGGTTCCTTTATCCATTGCTGGCGTTATCATTGTTCTCGCCGGCGTTATATGCGTGGTACAACGACGGGAGCTACTTAGGGAACGCGCCGAAACCCACGAAGAGTCCAAGCGCTTCCAATCCATGTTCCACGGCACTGGAGGCTTTCTACGGCGATTCACTATCAGGCGGTTCACCTTGCGTAGACCGCAATCGGACTCGCAATTACCTTCCGTAGGGCGCGCCCCCAGCATCCCAGAGAGTATTCTTGAAGAGAAGAACGAACTGGCGGACGAGGGCGACCGCTACACCCGCGTTTACGTGCCGCATTCTGACAGGCGTCCTCGTCCGGCAACGAAGGAACCTTTCTACACCACCACGACCGGCAGAAATATGGCCGCGCACTCCTTCCAGACGCAGCTGTCTCCGCGTGTTCCGCATTCACCGTCGCATGCGCCCGCTGCATCCCGTGTGCGTACACCTCAACGCCTGGGACTATCAACCACTGGCCATGACGCCTCAATCACAAGTCATGTCGTTGACCGCTATCTCCGGCCTTCCCCTCGTTCAACTCAGCTACGCGGACCCACCCCATCTCCAGCACAGAAGGCTCACGTGCGTAGACATGCAGCCGGAGCGTCGTGGGCATCTAATCCACCACGGTCATTCAAGGGCGACATCTATGACGAGGTAGCGCGTAGGCTCGGCTGACTGTTTGTTCGAGTCTCGCTCCTGTGTATTTGAATCAGAATGAGAGCCGTCCTGTATTCGCTGACATCGAGTGCAACCGAAAATTGCGGCTGCGTGAAGGTCCTCGTTACACTGTGAGAGCGCCATGGCCAAAATATATCGCATTCAGCGTTGAATTCATCTCGGCAAGCGGGCGAGTGGTCGAAAGCCTTATGTAATCAAAGCGCTTGCTCGGTCACATGGCGCGGGACGCGACTGAACAGTTGAACCAGCCAGAGACAACCACCTCATTCTCGTCCCCCGCCTTCCCCCCCCCCCCCGCCTCCTCCCCCGCCCTCGGCTGCCGCCCAATGGCGAACACATACAAGATCAAGATAGCGGCGCGTCTCCGACCACCAATTCCAGGCGAGCTCGTCGACGATGGCGTTCAAGTCGAGCACCGCGACGACGGCACCTCTTCCATCTCCGTCCCCAACCCTCGAGACCTCACTCAAGTTTTCAAATTCCCGTTCGTATCCTCTGCCCATGTGTAAAAGGCATATACGTACTAATAATGTCTAGTTTCACGTCATGTTACGATCCTGCGGCCGGTCAAGAGGAGATATTCGAGAACGACGTGCGTCCCTTGATAGACATTGTCTACAATGGAGTGGTACGTCTTCGGGCATCTCCTGCAGTGTTTCCAACTGAGTTATCACTCCATACAGACGGTAACAGTGTTTGCATATGGTGTAACATCGTCGGGCAAGACGCACACCATGCAAGGTAGTAGATCTGAGCCAGGTATCATACCCAGAGCAGTAGAGGTGGGTGGCGTTTCATGCCATGTCATATTTCACTCATGTGCTCCACGCCTCTGTTACAGGCCTTGTTTGACCGGCAATCCGGTCTCAGACGATATCGCTCCGAGTTAGCTGTGTCTTACATGGAAATCTACAAGGACGAAGTCTACGACCTCTTAGTCAATCGAGACAATGTGCGCACCACCAAATGACATTATCGCCGCTGATGAGCTTACGGCCCTCGTATAGGCACCCAAGCTTCCTGTGAGGGAGAATGACCGAGGACAGGTCTTCGTCGCCAATTTGTCGGCCATACCAATAGATTCCATGGCCGAGTTCGAAAGGATTTATTCGTGAGTCTCATCTTCGTCTGTTACGGTGTACATCGCTCTCACTCTTGCACTCAGCCAAGCGTCGAAGAACCGTTCAGTGGCATCGACAAATCTCAATCGTGCATCATCCCGATCCCATGCGATCCTCACTGTGACGGTGACTCTCACGGACCCCACAGAAAACAAGAGTGCGACCATGGTCTGATTGATTCGTAAAACCATCTAATTCGCTGGCAGCTTTATCTGGCAAACTCAATCTTGTGGACTTGGCTGGCTCAGAGAACAACAAGGTCAGACTATCTCGCTTTACATCAAGTTCCTGAATTAACCTCCAATCCAGATGACTGGGAACGACCCATCCCGAATGGCAGAATCTTCTGCCATCAACAAGTCGCTGAGCACGCTGGGACAGGTTGTTCATGCTCTGAACAAAGGGCATGTACGTCATGCACGCGGACGTTCTCGCCGTAGATGACAGGCTCATTGCTTGTAGAGCCGCATCCCCTACCGCAATTCCAAACTGACCCGTCTGCTACAAGACGCGCTTGGCGGCAGTTCGGTCGGTCTGCTCATTTGCAACTTAGCTCCTGGGACGAAATTCAGACAAGATACACTCAACACTCTGAAGTTAGTATCACGGCTTCTCTGGGTCGCCGAAATGAACTTGACGAGTTTTATAGCTTCGCAGTTCACACCAAGAACGTAGAGAACAAGCCAGTGGTGAACGAGAAAGGTTAGCTTTGAATGGAATTTCACTTAGAACCTGCTGACAAGACGGCCGCCAGATAACAAACCGATACCAAAACCACACTTCGCTGCTCCTCCTCCGCCTCCACCAAAGCTGGTGGCAGCGGTTTTGCCACTTCCTTCTAGCTCCTCTCACGGCGGCCGTCCGTCCCTTGTTTCTGTGCCTCCCAGTCGGTCGAGTTCATCAAGCTCCAGCTCGTCGTCTCGTGTCCCACGACCATCTGTTGGTGGATTTGGCATGAGCAGCCGGCTGAGTCAGCTCATGCAGCCTCCTCCACCTCCGCAAGCCAAAACATACACTCTCACGGACAAGGAAATTGATGAGCGGGTATGTCTCGACTTCCCCACTCCTTGCGTCCTCGGTTGAGCTTGGGTTACTTGCAGATTGCGCGAGCTGTTGAGGCTGAGGTTGCTCGGCGTCTGGCGGAGCACGCTATCGAGAGAGCTCGAGAGGAGGAAGTCCGCCGAGAGGAAGAGGTCGCGTTGCGCCTTGCCGAGGAGCTTGCCAAGCGAGATGTGAAGCGGAAGGGGAAGGCGCCAGTACCGCAACACGAGAGCCTTCCCTCGGGGACTCTAACTCCGCTGATGCGTCGGGAAGAGGATGTCAGCGGCGATGAGTTCAAGAAAAGGCTCGAGGAACTCGAACAGAAATTGTGAGCAGCTGATGTCGATATGCTGAGTTGGTACTGACGTTTCTGGTATTGTCCACAGCGAGCACAGTAGCAGAGAAGTCCAAATGGTGGACGTACTATCGCCAGTTTCTAGGAAACGTACTGGTCGAGCTTACGTCTCTCTCGCAAGGACGCACTCAGAGAAGTACGAAGCTGCCACGCTTGCGTATCATACGTACTAACAATCAGTCGTCAGAGGGAATCTTCAGCTCGCGCTCGAACTCTACCGGAAGGCAGAGACCTACGTGCCCGACAATATCAAGCTCAAAGAGAGGTAAATGATCCTTCAAGCATATGCCCCACATGTATCAAACTCACGGTTTTACAGGATTATCGAGATTGAGTGGGCCGTTAAGAACGGTCGAGCGTTGGAGCCCTCGCCCAAACGACCGAAGAAGAGCAAGTCACGCAAGACCAAGGACAGCAAACACAGTAGCCAGACGTCAATCACAAGCGAAGAGTCCGCGCGGCCAAGCCTGAAGGGTGAGAGCACCCACACCAGCCTGCATGATGCGCATGCGACCGTCGGTGATCCGTCAACCTCTTCGCGACAGGAAGTAGCAGTGTTCTCGGGCTCGTTCTCGGGCCTCCTGCCACTTTCGCCGCCAAAGCCAGCACGTTCAGCCTCCCCGTCGCTGCCGCTGTCGCCCACGAGAGCGACGCGACCGACATCAGCTTCAGCGACGTCGACTCCGACCAGTCACTGCCCGAAGACCGCAGCGAGCTTGGCAGCGACGAATGCTTCTGAGCTCAAGGAGAAGGAGAACGTCCGGCTCGACCTCACATCTGATGCGGAGGACGATGAAGGACTTGTGCACGTCGGGAGCCCACCGAAGAGAGCGATCGACGAGATGCAAGGCGACGTCCGGGAGACGCCGCCGAGGCACAAGAAAGCGGCGAAGGTTGCGCCGGTGGACGAGACGGACGCGGGCGACGGCCCGTGGGAGCAGTGGCAGCCCTTTGAGCTAGGGAAGAGGCGGTGAATTTCCATTCCTTATGGCTTGCAGTCGATTCTGGGATACCTATCACCGAGGTTACACGTTCCTTAGCAGTTCCTTCATGCATTTTCTCCTTGTACAGCAGCTAATACTCCAAACTTCCGCAATGCGATAGCTCTTGACTTCACGCACGCCTTCGCTCGTGGTGAGATATATAAAATTTTCCGGACCCTACTGAAGTACAAACATGTTGTCGGGCCTTTTCCTTGAAAGACATTGCGATGGTCTCTAGTGCCCAGCGACGCCCTTGGCTTTTGCCGCAGCATGCTCGTTAACCCAGTACGACCCGTGCGGCCATTCATATCGTGCGATGCTCTCGCTGTGCATCTCGATACTACGCCCCAAGCCATTAGTCCGATGCGTCCGAGATTATAGCATGGGACGTACCTGTAGCCTTCCGCAGCTTGGCTCGGTACATTGTATCTGCCCTTGTTATTGATGCTGCACGGGTACAGGAAATGTTCGTGTAGGTGGTCGACGAACTCGAGTACGTTGCGCTCCATCGAGCCCGAGACGGCGATGTAGTCGATCAGACTCAAGTGTATGACGTACTCGCACAGGCCAACGCCGCCTGCATGGGGGCACACGGGTACGCCGAACTTGGCCGCCATGAGCAGCACGCTCAGGACCTCGCTCACGCCCGCGAGGCGGCACGAGTCGATCTGGCAGACGTCGATGGCTCCCGCCTGCAGCAGCTGCTTGAAGACCATGCGGTTGTGCGCGTGCTCGCCCGTCGCGACGCCGATGCCGTGGGGCTTCAGGGCCCTGCGGATCGCCGCGTGGCCGAGGATATCGTCGGGCGCAGTAGGCTCCTCGATGAACCTGCGTACAGCGCGTTAACACAGAAGTGGGTGCGAGTCAGAGTGCGGGAGCATACCATGGCTTGATGTCCTCCAAGCTTTTGACGTAGTCGATCGCCTGTGGCACGTCCCACACCTGGTTCGCGTCGATCATGAGCACGCAGCCTGTTGGGCCTGCGTTCTTGCCCACAAGATCTGGCCCGTTCGGGTCGCGCGGCTTGATGCCTGCCGGGAGGTGCGTGGGGTCGTCGATGATGGAGCGGATGATCTTGCCACGACGGAGGTCAGAAGCGCGGTCGGCACCGACCTTCATCTTGAAGTGGTTGAAGCCCGCCTGGACGGCCTCTTTGGTAAGTCGCGCAACCTTCTCGTCGCTGTAGCCGAGCCAACCCGCGGATGTTACGTAGGCAGGGTAGCCGACTTCGCGAACGTGGGCCTCGCGTTGAGACTTCGACGCCTCTTTTTCCCTGAGCATTGCTAACGCTTCCTCCTTGGTGATAGCATCGGTGATGTAGCGGAACGCTGTCGCGTTCACAAGCTCTTCCTGGAGGCATGAAGAGCAATTAGCAACGGCATATTTGCAGCTGGAACGCAACTCACTGGAGTCATGTCTACGACCAGCTTCCAAAGAGGCTTTTTCCGCGACCGCGCAAACATATCCCACAAAGCGTTGTCCACAGCACCAAGCGCGATGTGGATGACACCCTTCTCCGGGCCAATCCTGGATGACTGCTCAGGGGGAGTTCTGTTCTGAAGTGTGGCATTGAACGTACCAACGCAGCTGAGGGTCAGAGCAAAGATAGTCCCACGTCTTTCCCATGTTGGCGAAGAGTTCCTCAGTATCCTTTCCCACAAGCCGCTGCGCGACCTCCTTGATTGCGGCGCAGACGATGTCATTACCGCGGCCAATGGTGAATGTCATGCCATGGCCGACGAGGTCGCCGGACGTAAGGAGCGTGACATACGCCGACGAGTAGTCGCAGTCGGTGTTCATCGCGTCGGTGCCATCTCCAGTGAGAGAGGTGGGGAAGCGGACGTCTGTGTGGTGCGAGTTAGCTCGAGTTGTGGTGGGCACCCTGAGGCACTGCGACGCACCGTGAGTCTCAAATCCAGTGATCGTCAGCGACATGCTGAAGATGTGCGAGGGGAGTCAAGGTGCAGAGCTGGCGTTGAGGCCGTCATCGGTGCGTTCTTATAGGCGTCGCTGTGTGGAGGTCCGGTGGTCCAGTCCAGCGTTCCGCTGCGTCCGCCCGACGCTCTGCCGGCTCCCCGGACCGCGGCCCGGCCACTCCCACCCGCTCGCTCTCCCAAGTTCGAGTCTCGACCTCGGGTTCCGATAGTCCGACTTGCATCCCTCTGACCACATCCTCTGCGGCAACAAAGTCCAAATGGTGTTGTAGCGCAGAGCACTGTCTTGTACCGTCATAGAATTCGCTCCATGAACCCAGCGGGCTTGGCCAGAAGGAAGGCAGCCCAGGAAAGCGCACCGGTCATCTGTCCTGGCCAGAACGAATGCATGTGCAGTTCCTATTCATACACGTCCGCTACCTCGCATCGCAAGAGCAAATTTCCATTTGTCCTGACAGGGTGCAATGCGCTCATCGCCCCAGGTGAGTACAAACCTCGACATGCCGTACTTCCACGTCGATCGAGCTGCATACAAGAAGTAAGCTCCGGAGCAACCTATGGGCAGGACGATGCGGTATCGTACACGCATAGATGGTCAGTTCTTCATCTTCAACCACGAAGCGCTGCGGTAGGCCTTGTTGCAAGTGTGCGATGACCAGTTTGAGGATTACCGACTGGGCGTAATATATCAGGGCCGCATATATGCGTGTCTGCTCTACGGAAACACACCGAGATATCAATTTTCCTGGCGTCCCAAATACGCTGAATGTCCGTGCTGCACTGCCTGGAGGCACCAGTTGAGAATACCAGACGCTGCCATCATAGCGGAACTTACTGGTCTTGGGCCCTCACGTCCACCTGCACGGAGCAAGGGGCTGATAGGCCGGTGTCATCCGGGTGCAAAAACACGACCTTCGTATGATTGAGTAGCAGCAGCATCGAGGCGTTGTTTGTGGGCATGGGCGCAGGATGACTGTGGAGGTGCTCGTGAGTCCCAGCGACATGGGTGGCGATAGCGCCGAGCTGTCAACGGCCTCCCAAACAGCGGCGGCAGGCAACTTGGCTACGACAGGCCTCTTCACCGTCCCAACGATAGCGCAAGCTGGTCAAGCGCAGTCATATCGAATTATGATCCACGACCGACCCTTCAGAGTTCGTGGGAACAGCTGCGGATGAACGTTCGTTGAATGTTGAGACGAAGGCCATGTAGATGCTCGGGCTCGCCGCACTCGTGACCCAAGTATTCTCATCCATTCACAGAGCTGACAAGGAAAAGCCCCGCAGGAAGATAAGTCGGCAGCAGAGGCTGCACATGCCCGAGGACAGTAGTCCTGTGGTAGTGTTTGGGAGACCAGCGGGCCTAACAATAGCTTCAACATTGACCATGGACAATTTTGACATCGCTGAAGCCGGTAGAACATAGCTTCGAAGTAAACCTTGCTACAAGTAGAATACCAGATCCAGGATCTCTTATATCGACGCGGGAACTTCTGTGTGATTTGAGTACACGGAAGGCTGTTATCGGTACGTCTACACGCGGTCATCCATACCGGCAGCGGACAGAACCATGGGTATTGGCCAACGCACGCTGGAGTAACTGTATAGCAGGCACTCGACCTCAGAAGCCATGGGATGTGCAGCCTTCTTCTGCCACTGCTACCGCGCAAGACGGTCACAGGATGAGGGGCCAGATTATCAGCGATCCTCGTTATAAGGGATCGCAAGTGCATACCAGAGGCAAGGCCGTGCTCCGCCACGAGATGTACGCCAAGCACCTCTACCAGCTTCTGGCCCTGTCCTCCCTCTGGACATTGCTGCTCTTCAGTTCCGTCCTCGGACGCGCCACAAGTGACCCCCTAGCCCTTCGCGCCGACGACGTCCAGTGCAGCCTCACCGCTGCTTGGCCGCCGGGGCAGGGCAACGCGCTCGTGCCCCAGCAGCCGCAGGCGGACCTCGTGAGGATCCTCTCGCAGATCGACCCGGTGCGCATCGAAGCGATCATCAGCAAGCTCGTCTCCTTCGGCACGAGGCACACGCTGTCGAACCAGACGGACCCGGTGCGCGGCATCGGCGCGGCGCGCGACTGGATCGCGCAGGAGATGCGCGCGCTCGCGGCGCCCGCGCGCAAGGGCACGACCGTCAGCGTCGGCACGCCGAGCTTCATCCAGCCCGTCGCAAGTGGCATCCTCTTCCCCGTCAACATCACGAACATCATCGCGACCATCGAGGGCGCGGACGAGCCTGACCGGGTGTACATCATCACGGGCCACTACGACTCCCGCGTAACGAACCTCGACAACTTCACTGACGACGCTCCCGGCGCGGACGACGACGCGAGTGGTGTGGCGGTGATCATGGAGCTGCTGCGCATCATGGCGCAGATGCCTCCGCCGCGCGCGACGATCATGCTTGGTGCAGTGGCGGGCGAGGAGCAGGGGTTGTATGGGTCCAACAACTTTGCGCAGCAGATGTTGGCGGCAGGGAAGGACGTGCAGGGAATGTTCACGAATGACATCGTCGGCAGTCCGAAAGGCGACAACGGCTTTGTCGACCCGAACAGCATTCGCCTCTTCGGCAAGGGCATTCCCTCCACAGAGAACGCGTCGGTGGTCGCGACACGGGAGTCGATTGGTGGAGAGAACGACTCGCCGGCTCGTGAGCTCGCCAGGTTTACCCAAGAGGTCGCCTCTAATGCTGTCACTGGAATGAATGGTGGGTCTTCAATTTAGCTCTGTTCAAGACTTTGTTGACAGGTAAATCCACTAGTCCGCGTCATCTACCGCGCCGACCGCTTCCTGCGGGGTGGCGACCACGAGCCGTTCCTCGACGCGGGCTTCCCCGCGGCCCGCTTCACGGAGCCGCACGAAGACTTCGCGCACCAGCACCAGGACGTCCGCGTCGACTCCACCGGCAAGCAGTTTGGCGACCTGATCGAATTCTGCGACTTCGGCTTCATCCAGCGCGTCGCCAAAGTCAACGGGGCAGCCATCTGGTCGCTCGCACAAGCACCGGGCACGCCGCAGGGCGTGACAATCGATACAAGCGTCCTGACGAACAACAGCACGTTGGCGTGGGACCTGGATCCTAGCCCGGCAGTGGCGGGATACGAGGTTGTGTGGAGGGCGACGGATGAGCCGTTGTGGACGAGTGTCATTCCGGTTGGGCTGGTAAGCCAGGCGACGGTGCAGGTGGTGAAGGACAACGCTATCATGGGCGTTAGGGCTGTGGGGAAAAATGGGTATCGCAGCCCTGCAACCTTCCCCTTCCCAAAGTAGATGGATTTAGTGGAGATGTACATTGAGCAATTACGAACACATACCGACAATCTCGCTGCTACCAGAGATCCATAATCAAATCCCGTCGGACGGCGACGGAGATGATCTAATCACTTCTCCTGTGCTTCGCGCTCTCGGATCTCTCGCTCCAACCTCTCCCTTTCGGCCTGTCTAAGTCGCATGAGTGTGACAGATTCGTAGTCGAGGGCTGACGTCTTGCTGCCTGACGATGTTGTCTCGGAAACGTCAGGCTAATGGGATACGTATCAGTTGGCTGACATGCCTAGGGGCCAAGAGATCACTCACGAACGACGAGGGGAAGCTTGCAGGGAATGACGAAAAGGCACCGTTGTCCGTAGGAGCTGCCGGCGTAGCGTTCTGCGGCTCAGCTTCCATCTGCGACTGTGGTTGAGATTGTGATTCCATGATGATGTCCGAGTCTTCTTTGGCGAGAGGCTGAGTCGGCCCTAGCTTGCCCATCTTCTTCAGCCATCCGATCAGCTCGGGCTCCTTGTCCTCCGCCCATGTAACCTCTACCCCCGCAAGACCACGTTCCATACGTCCGCTCGCGCACACCGCACCGAAGGCATCGCCAACCTGCTTGAACGGCACCAGCGCCGTACCCCGCTTCGGCTTCTTTGGCGGTGCAGGCTTCAGCGAGAGCACGATCTCTGAGCTTTCTATCGCGCCAAACGGTGACAGCAAGGTGCGGACGTGGTCGGTCGTTGTGATGTCCGGTCGTGTACTGAGCTGATATTTGATCTTAACGGTAGTGTCGAGAGTACCTGAGAGAATATGTTATGAGTCTCACGGAGGAAATAGACAGGCCCGCAAGCAACGCACCAAGGTTCGGTGGTTCAAGCCCAGCCTGTTCGGCTTTTGCCTTTCTCTCCGCCTCCTCAACTTTCTGCTGCAGCTCTCTCTCCCTTTTCTCGCGGAGGATCCTGCCCTCCTCCATGATTCGCTCGTTCTCTCGCCACATCTCCTTCTGCTTCGCCTCCTTGTCGACCTTTGCCTTCTTGAAGGCACGTTCGCGCTCTTCAAGCTCGTCCACGAGGTTCTTGCGCTTTGAGTCGTATTGCGCATAGCGAGCCTTGTGGGCTTCCTTCAGCCGCATCTTCGCGTCCAGCGCCATCCGCCGCAGTGGATCAAGAAGTAACTCATAGGCCTGGTTGAGTTCGTGGAACTTCTTGGCTGGATAATGCGTACAGTCAATTCCTTGTATGTATATGTACTGACAGCCACATACCCGCATCTGGATTACCACGATTCTACAGAACAAGTCGCGAAGTTAAGGATAGGCCTGACGTGGAATTGCACGGTTACTCACTCTGTCTGGGTGGACTTTCAGAGACCGCTGGCGATATGCAGTTCGAATCTCCTGCTCGTTGGACTCGAGGGTAACCTCCAAAAGCTCGTACGGGTTGAGCTCTTCCTCCGATGACATGGTGGTTGCTGCGAAGGATGTGACGCGCCAACTCGGGACCGGAAACCGCGCTGCGATCTGCGCGTCTCCGAAATGACTGATCACGTGGATATCCCGCAAGCAGACTGGCACATACTGGCACGCGAGCTTCAAGCTTGATGCGTTGCACACGCGTACTCGGATGCCGCAATTAAACAGTATATAAGTACAATGAGATCTAGGCAGAAGCAAATAAACACTGCATATAGTATACATAGTCCCAGGATGATATTATGGATACAAATTGTCGAATGAGATGTCAGAGTGCTCAGCTTCGCTCGTCCCACCGCTCGTACGAGTCTGTCGCCAGGCTCTGGCTGTACGCGTTTTCAACGGTGTCGCATAGCTTGTCGAGGTTGTCGAGTGCTTCCAGAAGCGCGTCGAGGGAGGACATGTTGTCTGCAAAGCTGTATTTAGTCTTCACGTTTGCGGACGTGCAATTGTCGAGTGACGCACCGTACATCTGGATACGCAGATGGATGTGGTTTTCGGAAGGATGCGGCACGCTATAGCACATGTCAGTTATTGTCCTGTAACGGCAGCCTATCTCTGAGGCAGACGAACGCAAAGCGCAGGATGCTGCAGCTCATGGCACTGTTGACCGTAAAAATATTCTCACCTGTAGCCACAGAACTCTACTTTGGGGCTATAGAGAGTTACAGTCAGCAAGTTGGAGGTTCTCCAAGGGTGGATACACGCACTTCTTCATGAGCATCCACCTAAGGGAGTTTCCAATCGTATGGGATTCATCGTGAATTTGGTAGGTCGCAGCAGACAAGTCCGGCTCTGCGCCTTTCAACTGGGAGATGTGAGAAGACAATAGTGTGGTCGAGGAGGTGTGACGTACAACCCTGAGCTTGGGGGTGGACTCTGCCATGCTGGTCGGTACGGAAATTGTCCAAAGGCGAATTTCTGGAGGAGAGCGCCCAATGAAACTCCGCTGGACAACAGGTCAAAACAAAGCGCCAGGCGTCTAGCGAATATCATTGTCTCCGTCGGGTTTCGCGCCTGCCAGCACGGCCATTGAGCAACGCTTCTCATTGACCAGACAACCAGCAGCATCGCGACACGACAATGCTCGTCTGCATCCCATTATTTTATCTCGCAATGCATTATAAGGACTGCCTGCATAGCCCGTTGCTCTTACCTCTTCCGTGCTTCGTACGCAGTCGCACCGTCTCGTCTTCATAAGCAGGGCAGGCCCTACATAACTCTATACCTTCGTGTGCGGTTCTTCTCACACTCCTGTCGAAATGTCTACCTACGGATCCCAGTCTTCGCCCTCTCACTCCTCTCGTCCGACGCTGCCTTCGCTCCATTCGCTTGGACTTCCGCAACTCATTTCGTTCAGCTCAGACAGAATGAGCATCTGTGACGGCCAGAAGGTCAGTCGTCGCTGCCTGCTATGTTTCGGGCCCAAGCTCAGATCTTTATCCAGACGCCCACAGGCCCGCTCAACGAGCACACGACCTGGCATAGAGCTCGCCAGAGCTCCATTTCCTCGGTGGCTTCCTCCTGCACGATCACATCTGCACGCTCTCCATCTCCCCCTAATTCCGACTCAGACGAATCTGAATGCTCAGAACGCAGCCGCATATCGATATCGCCGCCGCTGGTCTCCCATACATCCAACTCGTACCGCCTCGTGCGTAGCACGACCAAAGAGGCCAACGCCTATGTTCTTGTGCCACCGGCCCCGGAACATTACGTCGAGAACATCTCCTCCTTCTCGCGCGCCAAAGCTGCAAGGAGCCCGAAGCCCCAGAACCAAGCCCTGCTCCTCGTGGGCCCTGCGCTGGAGTACCTGCGGCATCCCAGAGTTCGCATCGCCAAAGGCGCACGGTTACACCCCTATCGCATGGTCCCTCGCCCTGAACGGCGTTCCGGCACAAGTACCCCTTCCGACCCACGTTCATGAATCCTGCGTTAGAGACCGGGCTCGTTGCTACGGGATTGCTTTCTTGCTTTTGTACAACGTCATTTATATCTAGATACTTATTGTATGTACTATGCACTTTGAGATGTACTTTTGGGCTGTATTTGTACACCTACTCCACTATCTTATTTGCTGCAGCATCTCTTGGATTTTCTGGTGACAAACACTACACATACCCGATTCGGATGTCGAGGCTACGTACCGGCTCCCGACGCGCGGCAAGCCGATTCTTGCTGCCGTGGAAAATCATGCATGATGCGCCATAGAGCGACGCAACCCATGCGCTGCATGCAGCTCCGGAAGTTGTAGCACCGGTGCCCAGTGAGTGCGCCAAAGCCGGGGTTATTGGCAAATACTCACTTGCGTCTTGCCACGTCGCAGACACCATGGAGAACGTTACTCTCTGTGTTCCGAGGCCCTCGTCGCAGCAAGACCCACACAAGCCTGTGCTTGCGCGGTCCCAGCTCCCGGCCAAACTGGAGGGGAATCATGTACTCATCAAAGTGGACAAGTTTGGCTTTTCGGCGAACAACGTCACCTACCAAGCATTGGGTGAAGCTCCGCACTTTCGGTGAGCAAGCATTGTATTTCTTCCATGCAGCCAAAACTAATCCTAAGTATAGGTACTTTGACTTCCATCCTGCTCCACGTGTAGACGAAGCGTCGCCCGAGACGCACGGAGTCATCCCCGTGTGGGGCTTCGGGACAGTGGTCAAGTCCACTCATCCTCGTATCCAGCCTGGCGAACGAGTCTATGGGTATTTCGCTCCAACGAAGTACCTCCTGGTTCCTGTGTCCCCAGCGGATGTGAACAAGTATAATTTTCACATTCCTAGGCCGCATCTGCCTGCCGGTACGTCTGCTGCTGTTTGTGAGGCGGGATCTCGCTCAAGGGCTCGAATCCCATCTTGCAAAGATCGACGACCATATAACCAAGTCGTGCGCTGTGCCTCGGATGCCCAGTACGATCCCTCGCCCATCGCAGAGGATCTTACCATGCTCTACCGCCCCCTGTTCTGGACTGCCTTCTGGTGCGAGAACTGGCTGGACGCCTTCAGCTATCGTGATGCAGATAGCTTCCTGATATCGTCTGCGTCTGCGAAGACGGCATTCTGCCTCGCCTACCTCATCGGGAAGCGTAAGAAGACCACCGGTAAATCAATCACGATCGTAGGACTCACCTCCAAGGGCAACGTCGGCTTCACACGTGGCCTCAAGCTGTACGACTCGGTCGTCAACTACGACGCTTTAGAGTCGCCTGGCGAGCTAAAGCCCTCTACAAGGAAGTGGCTGTACATTGACGTCGCCGGGAATGACAAGCTCAACGAGCGAGTCAGTCGTCACTTCTCGGAGAGCGGTTCCCTCGTCGCAGGCATTCAACTCGGGCTCACGAACCTCTCTCCCTCCGCCCCTGCGGCGTCCTCCACCAAATTCACCACGAACACCTCCTTGTCCGCGCCGGCCCCGTCGAAGGGTCCGTTCGAGATGGAGCAGTTCTTCATGCCGGAGTGGCTCGCAGTCCAGCGCACGCGGCTTCGCGTCGACGAGATCACGGCGATGCAGGCCACGGCGTGGAGCGAGCTCATGCGCGACGGACGGGACTGGGTACGCATAGAGTATGTGCGCGGCGGGATCGCCGTCGAGCAGGCTTACCGCGAGGTCGCACAGAAGGGCACGGATCCCACAACTGGGATGGTATGGAGCTTGTGGGACGGAACGGAGTTTGATCGGAAGGCCGCCTCGAAGCTCTAGGTTCGCTAGAGATGGGGTTTGTGTACCGTATGCAGAGGCAAATGGCTGTGCGGGGTGCTGCCGAGGAAGTGATACGCTCATAGGGCATATTGGCTGGCTCGAAGTCCGTTCTGTGCATCTGTACCGCCGTTGAACGTGTATTTTTTCCATCGAACCGCGAAGAATTTTCTCACTCATGACAGCTCCGAGTCGACCCTATCCCTTGGTTCACCAGATGACTGAGGTAGCAACGTCAATGGGTACCTTCTCCATCCTCTACTGCATCGTCCTGCACGCGGGCCTGACCGCTTCAAAGCAGCATATTTGACAGGAGCCGCAAGCCTGACCTTGTCCAGCTTATGAACATTTCCAATGAGTACATTAACTGAATGGGTGACCCTGCACTCAGCTCGTGCGCCGCATCCGTCATATGCCGACATGCACCAGGCCGTGACGGCGGCTGCCATCGCGCCTGCAGGATACGCCAACCAAGCCTTCGGATTCGCCGCCGAATCATTGGCCCTCCACGCTGCAGTGGCATCCCTGCCAGGAACCTGCGCACATCCACTGATGCGACCCTCCGCCGATTGACAAACGTGCATGTGGCTGAGGGCTTCTGGGCCTGCTGCTGCAGGTTCATGCACATGGTGCAGCCCCGCATGGGCAGACGTGGGCAGTAACGAAATTGTACTTAAGGTCGAGGCAGAGAAAGGCGAGAGAGCAGCCTCTGGCGTTGACCTGACAAGCATGTTCTCCCGCGTCCTCGCTCTCGTGCTGGTGGCAGCCAGCATCGCCTCAGCGACACCCGTCCTGGAGAAGCGTGCTTCCGTGTCGGGCATCGATGGTGCGCGCCCTGCCACCCTGGGAGAGACGATGCTCATAACGGGTTAGTCTCCCATTACCAGGGCACCATCAACTGGAACACCGTGAAGTCCAACGGTGTGCAGTTCGTCTACATCAAGGCTACCGAAGGCACCGGTAAGCAGGATCCACACGCATATGGTACAAAATACTCACTATCTGCCAGGTTACAAGGACCCGAACTTCTCTAACGTGAGCACGCATGGAGCGCACCGCATGACGCACCGCTGACCCCGCGCAGAACTACGTCGGTGCGACGAACGCAGGCCTCATCCGCGGCGGATACCACTTTGCGCACCCGGACGAGTCATCGGGCGCCACGCAGGCGAACTACTTCCTCGCGAACGGCGGAGGCTGGAGCAGCGATGGAATCACGCTTCCCGGCGCCCTGGACATCGAATGTAAGCTTCTTTGGTCTCGTCGGCATCTCCACAACTCACATCTCGCCAGACAACCCCAGCGGCGCGGAGTGCTACGGCTTGAGCGCGGCGTCGATGGTCTCCTGGGTCAAGGACTTTTCGAATACCTACCACACGAAGACCGGCGTGTAAGCATCGGCTAGCTGCACGATGTTACGGACGCTGAAGTGTCGGCCGATAGATACCCCGTCATCTACACCACGACGGACTGGTGGACGAGCTGCACGGGCAACAGCGCCTCGTTCGCCTCCACCAACCCGCTCTGGGTCGCTCGCTATGCCTCTAGGTGCGTGCTTTGAAGTGAGTAACTAGGGTGGGGCTGACATCCGGGAACAGCGTTGGCGCGCTTCCCGCAGGCTGGAGCTACGAGACGTTCTGGCAGTTCGCCGATTCGGGCTCCAACCCTGGCGACCAGGACATCTTTAACGGCGACATGGCCGGCCTGAAGAGGTACGTGTCGACACTGCTGATATGCACTGGGAGACTGACTGCCTCTCAGACTCGCTCTGGGTTGAAGTCCCACGGACACGTTGATAACACGACTGGTGTAATAAATAGGTGTGGTAGTATGACAATGTATTATCCGATCGAAGCGTACCGAAAACTTGACTCGCGAAACAGTGTGACGTGCATTAAACAATCTCGTCTACCTTCGACCGAGAAATGCAGAAACCCTTCGTGCCGGCATGATGAGTGATGCCTGTAGAACATGGTTGGAGGAACTCACAGGGACTATCCATTCCTTGCAGCCACAGCACAAACCAGCCCAGTCGTAGTTCCCGAGCTTGGCATTGCACTTTTTATTTGGACATATGATTTTCCCAGAAAGCTCGCCTTTGTCGAGGAAGGCATCCATCCATTTCAGCTAGACGTGGGTTCAGCCATGCACCGTCGTGACAGCAGTATCCAGAACTTACAGGTTCGACGAAATACCCCGAGCATTTGGGGTTTACCAATATCGGGGAGTTTGGGGGAGGATTGACAGTTGGCATAGCACGCGGTAGAGCAAGGAGAGAAGGAGAGGGAGCAGGTGTTACGCGCAGTTCGGGGCGAAGGCCTACGAAGGCAGGGTCACTATTCTGCTGAGCGGACAGCTCTGCGGCAGTTGCAGGCACGGACGACATGCTGACAGGTCTCCGCGTGGGTCTTGTTACCGGCGGTCGAGAACTTGGGGCGGCAGAGACTGCCTGTGTTCGAGGAGCGGGCTGCGACGAGGGTGTCTCATCCGAAGTGACCACTGTCGGTATTTTGACTTCTTCAGTCTTTGTTTCACCTCGTGACCCGGCGTCCGTGTTTGGCTCCTTGTTTGACTCTTCCTTCTCTTGCCGTTCGTCAAGAGTCACCTTTTCTGAGAGTTGACGACCGAGCTCCTCCGCCTCGTCGATAACAGAGGTATCCGCCGCGGGTTTCTCACTAGGGTGCTCGAGGATGTCCTCAGGTGGCTCGATGTCTGGGATGCTGGAAAATGCAGGAGGCGATGGTATGACCGGCGAGTATGCGACAGACGGCGACAACGTGCTGAGTTGACCATGATCTTGCATATTTTCCCTTGTCGCAAGGATTTGCCTACGCTGGCGTCAACACGGTATGAATATAACTGAGAGGCCCATGCTCACCTGCACATCTTACATCGAATGCGGCAGCGAGGTTCGTTAGAGCTAGAAGGCGTGGCCTCTCTGGGGGAGGTTCTTGGCAATGGCAGTGCCTCAGTGTCTACCGGTTCTCCGTCTGCAGGAACCGCAGGTCGGGAATGGTCAGAGTATTTGCGGCGCCAAGCGGGCTTACCGATTATGTTCTTGACCATACGCTCCAGATAGAACATACGGGTCGCCTTATCGTGCATGGAAACACGGCATGATGCTTTGTGGAATATCTGCAGCTGAGCCAGGAAGCTGTCATTCGGCCTGCGCAAGACAATAAGCCTTGGAAGCCGGCGCGCTACGTATGCCACTTACTCTACTTGAGGTCTGGCTTTACGAATCAGGGTGAGAGCGTCTTCTGGGCTGAGTCCACGCGAATACATGAGATAGGCGGCGACCATCGAGGTACTTCGACCTAGACACACACTTCGGTTGGCTGCAAATATTCGTAGCCCATAGACAGGACGTACTTATTCCAGCCAAACAGTGAACGAGCACGCCGCGTCCTTTGTCTAACTCGGCCTGTATGAAGGTGATAGCGACGACGAGATGTCTGAGGATGTCCTCGCTTTCGACGTCGTTTATGCTTATTTGCAGCCGGTTGAACGTCTACTGAGACAGAAGATCGAGCCATGGGTCCTTGCGGCCATTCAGGGAGTTGGTACACACACCTCCTCGACGACGACCTTTCCCCGCATTGCCGTGAGGATGCTGTGTATGTTCTTCTCTCGCAGGTTCTTTGGGTCCAGCGCGCTTGAGATGTCGCCGAGCCAGAGGTTGGGGATGACTTCGTTCATGTGCCAGCCGTCCATGTCGGCGCGGCTGTCTGATTCTCGAGGGGGAGGAGGAGGAGGAGAGTCGCGAGGGAGGTGCGAAGCCGGAGGTTAGAGAACAAGCCGGCGTCTAGACCGCTGTACGCATTTTACGTTCGCTTCCTCGGTGATCCCGATCTGATCTCCTGCAGATCGCCCCCGCGCCGCGCGCCTCGACGGCACCGCTCTCTCCGTCTCCGTCCTCCGTCATGCTCATCCTCCCCTGGCTCTCTGCTGCCGTCGTCGCCGCCGCGAGCTGGTCTCAACGCGTGCACGCACAGAATGCAGACCAGGAGCACGCCGTGCGCGGCTTCTTCAACGCGCAGAGCGGCTCAGTCTCGTCACACACCAACAACTGGGCTGTGCTTGTATGCGCGTCGAGATATTGGTTCAACTACAGGGTGAGTGGCGCTACCCTCTCGTGCAGCTGCAGCTCTGACGCACCTTACAGCACATGTCCAACGCCCTTGGCATGTAGGCCTTACAACCCACGTCGGAAGCCGTCGCTGACTATCCGGCAGGTACCGCACCGTGAAGCGGCTGGGCATACCCGACTCGAACATCATCCTTATGCTCGCGGACGATGTTGCCTGTAACCCTCGCAACAAGTTCCCCGGATGCGTCTACTCCAATGCCGGACGTTCTTTGGACCTCTACGGAGACAACATCGAAGTCGACTACAGAGGTTACGAGGTTACCGTTGAGAATTTCCTCCGCGTATTGACAGGTCCGTAGCCATGTGGCGTAGAGATGCCTGTCCCGTAGCTGATGTCACAACAGGGCGCATGGACCCTTCCGTACCTCGCTCGAAACGCCTGCTCACCGACGACAGATCCAACATCTTCGTCTACATGACCGGACATGGTGGAAACGAGTTTCTCAAGTTCCAAGACAACGAAGAGATCAGTGCCTATGACATCGCGGATGCATTCGAGCAGATGTGGCAGAAGAAGCGGTAAGTCTAGTTCGCTGCAGAACCTCTGTGCTGCCGTCGTCCTGCTAGATCGCCGCTCACTTTTTGTACAGGTACAACGAGATTTTCTTCATGATTGATACCTGCCAGGCCAACACGATGTACTCGAAGTTCTACTCTCCCAACATCCTCGCGACAGGTTCTTCAGAGATCCACGAGAACTCTTACTCCGTGAGTGCGTCCATGGTCCGATGTTTTCTCCCTCTCAACCGGAGTATCGGCACAGTATGAGAATGACAACGACATTGGTGTTGCAGTCATCGACAGTTACACCCACCACGTTCTGGAGTTCATGGAAGGTATCGGAAAGACGAGCCACAAGTCCGTGCAGGACCTGGTGCGTACCATCGGGTGCCTGGTTGCTATTACAACCTACTCAACGTCTTGTGGCGCCGCAGTTCGACACCTACAGTTTCGAGAAGATCCACTCACACCCAGGGGTCCGCGCGGACCTTTTCCGCCGACCGCTGCGTCAGACCTTGGTGACCGACTTCTTTGGAGGCGTCGCGCAGGCAGAGGTGCTCTCGTCAGCACTCGTGTCTGGTCAGGGAATTCCGAATACCACAGAGCGGTCCCACGCGCAAGAAGCTGTGCCAGAGAAGCTTGCAATGGTGAACGCTGTCGAAGCATACCGGACCAACGCAACGTCAGGTCAAACATCTACCCAGCAAATTGAGATTGTCCGTACGAGAGCGCTCGACACCGCTGCGATGTTCGAGAGCTACGCCAGAGGCGAACAAGGGTCGTTTTCGATCACAGCCCGCGCTTGGGCGTCGGTAGCTGTCGCTGGGAGCCTCATAGCGTGGGTTTCACGGATTAGCAAGCACTAGATACCTGATTACCTGTACTCGTACACATACCCGCCAGCATTCCGTATGTATTTTCGTGGCCGTACTTTCGCCGCCCTGCACGTTTCTGTCGGTACCGCCCCCCATGTGAAAGTCGCCCGACACAGGACCAGAGGTTACCGGTGCGAGGCATACAGTACTGTATAAGTAGAGGATGGCGTGCTCGCTTCCACGGTGTGACGGCAAGTTGAACCAGCTCCAAAGCCCGCGGACACCGAGAAGTTCAAGATGTCCAAGTCCCAGCGCGAGAGCATGGCCTACCCGAGCTATCCCATACCACCACGTCCCCTCGAGCTCCAGCCGCTGCGCATCCGCGCTCTGCCGCCTCTCCTCGCGCCGCCCCTGCCCGCGCAGCTGCCTCGGCTGCCATGTGGCCAACGCCGCGCCGCCGCCGAGATCGCGGTGCACTATGAGCTCAGCACGCACCTCGTGCCCGCCGCGCACCCGCGCCTCACGCCCGACGTGCCCGCGCCGCCGCCGCCCGTGTGGTCCGCGGACAAGGCGCAGTACCAGGCGTCCGTGCAGCGCACACTCGACGCGATCCTGCGCGCGCGCCGCCAACAGTGGGCGGGCGAGCTCCCCGCCGAGGGCAGCCGCACGCTCCTATGGAACTGCATCGACCGGTACGTGCGCAGGAAGGGGGCCAGGCAGGACACCGGCCGGCCGCCGGTCACTTTGTTCTGCGCGCACGCGAACGGGTTCCCGAAGGAGGTGCGTACGAGGCCGTGCGTGGTGCCGGCTGCGAAGGCTGACTGTACACGCAGACTTGGGAAGTCGCTCTGGCGCACCTGCTCACCGCGAATGAGGCGTCGAAGAACCCCGTGGACATCGTCGAGATCTGGCTCTGGGAGGCGGTGAACCATGGCGACTCCGCCCTTGTCAACGCTGGAAAGCTGGGCGGAATCTGTACGTGTACTGTGCCTCTGACCATGTCACAGTTGCTCATCAGGAGGCAGACGACTGGGCGGACAACTCTCGCGATATCTTGAACTTCCTCCTGCATCACCTTCCCACGTCGCCGGCGGAGAAGGCCCTACCATTGCACCTCCCTCGCCTGGCGGAGGCAGTCTCGGAATCCCGCAAGACGTTCGGCTTCCAATCGAGAACATTCGTCGGGGTCGGCCATTCATTTGGAGGCTGCACAACGTACGCACGCCACGCTCATGCAAAATAGTCCATTATGCTCACTCATATGAACGTAGCTATCGCGCTGCGGTCGAGCGACCTTCTCTGTTCGCATCTCTTGTGCTCCTCGACCCGATACTATCGCCCTTCCGCCCGGGCCAAGGTCTACTCATGGACAGGCAGTTCGGCCTGACTTCCGGTGCCATCCGACGGCGATCGCATTGGTCTTCACGGTCAGAGTACAGCTACATGTTCTTCAAATGTGGTGCTAACCTCGCACGCTTCTTCTCAGTGAAGAGGCCCTAAAGTCTTTCCAGCAGACCCCCTTCTTCGCCTCTTGGGACCCTGCCGTGTTGAAGCTGTACGTCGATCACGGTATCTACGACGACCCCCAGGGCGGGGTCAGCCTCAAGACGTCCGGTGTTGTTGTACGCGCCTTCCCAGCGTTTCTTGCGACTCTGCTGACGGGCACTGCAGGAAGGGATGTTATTCAGCGAGGCACTCGCGAGCTACGAGATGTGGCAGCTCGCGTCGACTCTCCCGTCCACCATCGAGATACGGTACATCATGCCAGGTCGGCCAAATAAAGAGTGCGTGTCCCAGTGTCCGCGTTACTCAGTGCCATGCTTACAAGTCTTTGCAGTGAGATACCGCGAGAGTATCTGATCTGGCTTCGCCCCGAGAACGCGAGCAACGTTATCATACCACGGTCGGGGCACTTGATCGTGCAGGAGGCTCCTCGCGAGCTAGGTGAGTTTTTCTAGCAGCGTGGCTGCGGATGCAGAACTGACAACATGTACAGCTGGTGAGCTACTCGCGTTCTTGACGCGGAAGTACGGGCGGAACGCCTCTCCGCCCGCTCGGCTCTGAACTTCATGTACATTACTCTGGATTCTTCGGAAACGACACCAGGGGTATATTGTACTTTCTACGTATGTACATCATAACAGGGGACAGGACCAAGAGGACAGCATCAATTATACAACATGAGACACATTTCAACGAGATGACAGCAGCATCGTCCAAACCGCGCTCTACGTACAAGATAGAAAGGAGGGGTTTTGGTGCGACGATTCGTGCACGATTATCCTTCGAGCTTCTGGACAGACGTAACTGAAACAGCGGGCGTGCGTGAACATTTTTTTTTCGGATTCAAAGGCATGGCAATGCTGGGTTTCTGCACGGATACATATCGCTTAGCTCGAGCCGGTCGCTGGCGTGGTGGTATAGCTCCCTGTGGGACACGGATCAGGCACTGTCAGATCACGATTGATAGCCGGACACGCACATATTCTTGCTTGCCAGTCGCCGCTTCCTGTTGCGAGGAGGTTGCCGACCGGGCTGAGGTCGATAGAGATGACTGTCGCAGCGCGCAATTAATCACGGGGCTGTCCATCCCGCCAACAGAGCGCACGCACCCGAGTTCTTGTGTCCCTGCAGCATGCACTGCACGACAGCGCTCTTCGAGTCCCAGAACTGCACGCCGCGGTCCTTGGAGCCGGAGACGACCCACTGGCCGTCATGGCTGACGGCGACGCTGAGCACGTAGTCCTTGTGGCCCGTGAAGTTCATCAGGCACTGGCTCGTCTTGTCGAGCTTCTCCGCGCCCGCGCCGTTCTTGAGCGATCCGTTCCGGCGGCGCTCGTAGATGGGCTGCACGTCCCAGTACTTGAGCGTCTTGTCGAGCGAGCCGCTCACGAGGCCGCGCCCGTCAGGCGTGAAGGCGACGCTGTACACGCTGTCGCGGTGCCCCTTGAGGCGCTCGACAAGCTTGCCAGTCTGCACGTCCCAGATGCGCACGACAGTGTCCAGCGAACCTGCGGCGACAAGACTGCCATCTGGCGAGATGCAGACGGAAGTTACGCCTGCATCTACGCTGTCAGGCTCGTCGATAGACACTAGGTATAATTGTCAGATGGGTGGTTATGGCACCGCAGATCAGGTGAAACGTACAGGTCTTGTACAACCCTGGTTCTGTCATGTCCCAGATCTTTGCTGTCTTGTCACCTGAGCCGGATACAATCAGGCGCCCGTCTTTTGAGAAGTCGAGCGAGTAGATTTCCTGCTGGTGGCCGTCGAATGTATTCCGAATATGTTTGTTGGCAATGTCCCAGATCTGCCGTGTTGCCTTGCTCAGAAGTCATTGTAACGACATATGTAGAATATACTCACGCGGATCTGCTTGTCTTCGGCGCCTGTTGCGAGGTATCTGCCGTCCGGGCTGAAGCACACGCTTCGGATGTAGAGGTCGCCCGTCTTGGTAGCATCTTCGTCGACGAGAACACTGACGTGGGATAAGTGAAGGCCATACATATATCATCGCATATACTCACCATGTCTTCTGGCCAGTCTTTGTATCGTAGATCTGGGCCGTACGGTTGCAGCCAGTAGCGAGATACTTGCCGTCGGCGGAGAACCGCACGCAGCACACGACACTATAGCGCGGCATTCAGGTTCAGTATGAGTTGAGCCTTGACATAAGGACACCCACCTTTCGTGCGAAAGCGTATGCACCAGGTTGACGTCCAATTTCTTCTTGGTCTCCTTGGCAGCATTTGGATTGAAGACCGCGAACCAGTCGGAGCCTTCCTTCTTCATCTCAGGAGGAAGCGAGTTCGGCTCCATATCGGCAATCGGACCCGAGTATGCGTCCGCCATGGTGACGTCGCGGTCTTGTGATGGCGGCTGCGGAGGGCGGGAGGGTTGAGAGCTTGGGGGAGGGGGCAGCTGTGATAGTGGAAGGGCCGACGGCGGAAGAGGCAGACCGTTAGAAGGGCTGGCCAGTGCTGAAGGGCCAGCGGGGTTGAGTGAGTTGAGCACAGGTGGAGGGCCTCCGGGGCCTGTTGTTGGCGGAGGTCCCGGTTGATGCAGCGCGCTCGGCGTTGGGGGCTGGGCAGATGAGCTCGCTTGGGGAGTCGAGGGACCGTAACCGCCCGGACCGGGTGCAGCAGGCAGCTTCGGCGTGGGATGCGATGACTGGCTAGGCGGTGCTGGCGGGGGACCACTTGGGCCAGACGTCGGTACGTTGTGCGAGGCTTGGGGCGACTGGTGAGGAGGAAGAGGCCCTGAACCACCCGGTGCAGGAGCGAGGGCAATTGACTGATGCGGGGGTTGGCCAGGAACTGACGGAAGTGAAGGCGAGAACGGGTCTGTGCGAGAGACGCATGAGAAGCGTGCACACACGTCACGTGCGAAAGCGAAGCTAGGAGAAAGTATGCTCACCGCTGCGTTCCATCTTCCCGCGCTCAGTCTTAATACGCTTGACATCCGCACGCATGTCGCGTTCCCGCTCGCGCTCCGCTCTGTCTCTCTCGCGCTCGCGCTGATCCCGCATCTCCCTCTCACGAAGATCTCGCTCCCTGTCCATCATCCTGCTGTCCATGCGGCCGCGTTCAGCAGCGATTCTGTCCGCCTCGCGATCACGGTCACGGTCACGGTCTGCACGATTGTAGAAGGCCTCGTATCCACCGCCGCCGCCAGGACCGGCGCCTACGCCAAGCCCTACGGGAGGGGCATGGGGAAGACCACCCAACTGACCCTCTGGTGGTGCAGCGGGAGGAGCGCCTGGGATTCCGAGTGGACGCCCGAGACCAAGGCCTTCTCTACCATCGGCGCGGGATGGGGGGCCAGCCATGCCGATCGGTTCGCGCGCTGGAGGTTCGCGATCGAGGCGCATGTCCCTGTCGCGTTCCCTGTCCCTGTCTCTGTCGCGCTCCCGGTCACGGTCGCGATCGCGGTCGCCTCGTCCGAGACTGGCAATGCCCTCGCTTCGTGGGCCCTCGACACGTTGCTTGTAGGCTCTGAATTCGTCCTGAAGTTTGCGCATTTCGTCTTCATACTGTCCGCGGACTTTGCGATGCTCGTCTTCGAGGGCGTAGAGTGAGGCTCGTATGATGTTGAGTTCGTTCACTTGGCCAGTGACTGTGAGAGAAGAGGTCAAGCGACCGGTTTTCCCATGAAAGAAGGGGCGTTGCAGCACGCACGCTTGTTTTCAAACTCGTCCCGCTGCCCCCGGGTCGCATCGAGTTCGCGTGCGAGCTGCTCGAACTCTCCACGGACGAGACCGAAGGCTTCGTCGATGCGGTTGGATGCGTGGTGGGCCTGGATGCTGGGTCCGCCCTGGGGCGCGGCGCCTGCTGGCTGGAGGTGCTTGTGCTGCGGGAGCATGAGGCGCGTGGGAGAGCAGGACGGTGAGGAGGACGTACGTTGTATATGGAGGACGCCATGGCGCCGTGGGAGGCGGGAGGGGCGGGTCGGGCGGGGAGGCGGTGGTGGTATCGGGGGACGAGAGGGGGAGGTGATGGAAGTTGACGAACGTCGTTTATGTACGGAATTCGCTCTCCCCGCCAACGGGCCCCGCCAAGCTGCCGGGTCGCTCTGCCGCTCGCCTACGACACCAGACACGTGGCGCACCCCCAGCACAGGCGCCCATATCCCGATCAATCCATCACCAGCATCGGGCTTCCTGCCCTCAACAGCAGTCCCGGCGGCATCTCCTTTCCGGGAAGTTGGGCACCTTCTGCCTCCCGCCCAGGCACGCCACCTCCTCCTGCCCTCGCACCCCAGTCCGCCACGCACGACCCAGTCCTCGTCGGCCCCCTCGAAGCCTCGCTCTCGCAGCCTCACCCTCGTCGATCCCCCCCTCGCAGCCTCACCATCTCCTCTGTTCGCTCGTCGCCCCCCCATTCATCATGCCGTCGCCGCATGCCAGTCCGCTCGCGCTTCTAGATCCCCTCTTCTGCTGCCGCACGGCCCTCGCCCGCCTCGGCCTTTCTTCCTCCCCACCAACTCCGCATTCGCGGAGAACCATCTGCGCTCCCACACAGCCCGCACGTCCAAGCCTTGTTTGCCTTTGCTTCTCACCCCTTCCAGCCCGCTCTTCTCTCGTGGCAAGAACGTTCCCTGGGCCCACGCCGCTGGGTCTCCGGGTCATTGCGGGCAGATAAGTGAGCACATCTCCCGCGCTCCGATTGGGAGCTTGGCTCTCACCGCCCATGCGCTGCCCACGGTGCATCGTCGGCAGGAAACCCCAACCCAATCACTCTCCGGCTAGGGAACTCTGCCTGCGCGCATCATGGTTCCAGGCTCCATGGCCAGTATCGGCCAATGCCCTGCTCCGCAGGCCCTCACGCAATTTCACTGACGATGGGGCGTGCACTGTATCAGGAGAAGTCACATTGCTCTTCGCCATAAGGCGCGCCCTCGTTCACACCTATTCAACGCCAGCCATGACATCCTCTTTCGGGGACAAAGCTTCCCGTGTGCATGGACACAGGCTCAGAGCCATTGTTCGTAGTTTGTGCTTTGAGAGAATGTCCTAACAGCAGTGAAGACGTCTACGACTGCATGTCTCATTATACCCTAATTAGCACGCAATGAAGAGCTTTGACGTCCTCCGACGGATACTCGGTTTCCGGGGTTGCAGCTGGGCCCGCCGCAGACGGAACCCGGCATGCGTCGGACTTCAATAAATACCATGCCATGATATTTGGTTTTAGGCGACTATCCGTATTAGCCTTTCCTATGTTGCTGCCGCAGATCCGAGCATGACATCGTAAGCGAGCAGATACGCCATGGCCATGGCCAGGCTGGCTCCTCGAGCCGTCACGGATCGGTTACCAAATTGAGCAGCGGGAGTGGCATGCTTGGCGCTTACGAACTTATTCGCGGACGACGACCACGATGTTGCACGGTGAATAGCCCGAGCCTCTGCCTAGCTCTGGGATCCCTCTCACATGGCCTTCCCATGCAGGACTGGCCGCGTATGGCGACGAATCTCCGGTAGATAGCCGCGACGCGGCGTCGACGTCCGAGTCCGCAAGCGGGCCTGTAGCTTCAAACGGAAGGACCACCAGAGCTGATGTGAGAGCCTTCACGCCTGCCGCTCGCGCATCCCGTTTCCCTGCTTTGCTCGCACCTCTCTTGTCTCGGCCAGGATAATCCGTCGTGGCCCGCGTCTGACGCTCCCTCAGGATGTGCGTGCCCCGTCCTGCTCGCGCTCGTCCGCACCCGCTGACCCCGCATGCTCCGCAGCCGGCACGCTGAAGGGGCACGTCGTCATTCGTAAACCCTCGCACATCAAGCCGCACCCGCGCGCACGCCCACGTGAGGACGGGCCTCCGCGCACCGCGTCCGGCAGCGCCCCGCCGAGCCCGCGCGGCGACGCGCCCGTGTTTACGATGGACGAGCAGGACGCGGGGTTGCCGCTGGACGAGCTCGCGCGGATCCGCGCGCTCCTGCGCCCGCCGCCAATCACGGGCGCGGACGACTGGGGCATCCCGGCGGAGCCCGCGGGCGCATGCGACCCTGAGATCGAGGTGCGCCGACACTGCTTGTGCGGGGCGAGGGCGAGGGCGCTGATGGCGGGCGCAGGCGAAGCTCGCGCAGTTCCACGCGCTCAAGCGCGACCCGGTGCACCCGAAGCACTTCAACGACAGCCTGATGGCGAACCGCTCGTTCCGCAACCCACACCTGTACGCGAAGCTCGTCGAGTTCGTCGACGTCGACGAGCGCACGACGAACTTCCCCAAGGACGTCTGGGATCCAGACGATGTCCGCGAGGAGTGGTTCGCGGATCGCATCGGTAAGCTGTTCATGGCTGCGCCGAGGCGGCAGATGCTGATGCACTCCACCCTTCTATGCTTCGCACGCACCGCTCGGTGTGATCGTGTGCCACCACCAGCCGAGTACCAGAAGGCTCGCTCGGAACAGCAGCAGGCGGCGCAATCTGCGAACGCCGGCAAGCGCACACATCTCGACTTCACGTCTGCGAAGTCGGACTCCTCGAAAACAAGAGACCGAGATCGTGACGAGAAAGACCGCGGTAGCAAGAATTCCGGTGGGAAAAGGTACGACCCATACGTGAGAGATCGGTATGGGCGAGACAAGGGGACGAAGTGGAAGTAGTACTAGTGCTATCATTCTTGTAGCTCAGCACGCCTTGATGCTTGCACAATGCTGATTTTCATGTTGCCAATGTATTGCACGAACAGCTGAGCAGTGAATGATTTGGCTCTGACATCTACATCTGGGAACCTCTATGGGATTCAATATATAACATAACAGGGAGCGATTCTCGCCCGCGAGAAGGCGCGCTCGTATCGAGCTATCCACAACATCGAGAGTTTTACTCTTCATCGGAATGGCAATGGTTTTTGTCGACATGGACCCAGTGATCCGTTTCGTGGTCTTCAGCAAGCTTTCCGGCAATGGCCTCAGGCGGACCCACGGCTGACGTAGTATCGTCTGCGCGGTTATTCCGCTCCAGAGACACAGCTGGAGAGCTTAGGACGCCGCGAATCTTTTCGACGATTTCCGCATGCATATCGAACAAGTCTTGCATGCACTGCGGCCCTACTCCGAGGGTATCCAGCTCCTGCACAGTGCATGGCGAACTGCTCAGTCTCGTTGGTGACTTAGAGGTGGAGATACGACTTACCGCCTCAGGTAGTTGGACATACTCCACGGCTTCGAAGAAGGCGTCGAGTACCTCTACGGCATAGTCCTCCAGCTCGTGACCTGGGTGTCGAGCGGAAAGCTCCTCGCGCAGGCTCAGAAGTACCTGGTTGGCCTTCGTCATCTTCTCGATGAGTTCTGTCGCGCGTCGTTCTGCAGCGGCAGTGCGGGCAGTCGATTCGGTGGCGTTCTCCAAGGGCCCGGCATTATCGTCGGCGTCCCCGGCACTCGACACCGAGACTGGCGAGTGGCACCGCGGCAGCGCCACCACCTCGGCGACATCCTGCGCGTCTTCGAAGGCGCGGGCTTTCAGCGAGGCCTCATCGAACGCCGCGTCACGCGCCGAGTAGTACGTCTTCGCGGTGCTCAGCGCGGAGTGGCACAGGTTGTCGTTCGCGTCGAAGAAGACCTCGACTTCGACGGCACAGACCGCGTAGGCGTCGTGCTGCACCACCATCGGCGTGTGTACAGTCGGCGTGCGTGGCGTCGCGGCTGCGGGGTGCAGGTGCCCCGCGCGGTGGACCCTACTGGTGAGCGTGTCGACGTGCAGCGCGGTCATGACGATGCTGAAGTGCGGGGGCGAGCGGAGGGATTTTTGATGTTGTGGAGGTGCGGGGGCTTAGCACCGATGAAACAGGTATATATAGCGTACCGCCAGGAGGGTGGCCCTTAGGGCCTTTGCACAAAGAGCACACGACGTCTGACAAGGAACCGCCTTCAGTAGTAGGGCATGTCTTTTGACATCGCCAGGCTGATACGCGAGGCCCTGGCAGCCTGAATGCACTGTAGCCAAGCCACATTTTGATACCGTGCATTCCAGCACCACTATACGGTCAAAGGTGCTTGACCACGCGCGTAAGCTGGACAGAGATGGCCGTGGGCCACCGTGAACCTGACCGAGCGGAGCCGCGACGGCCTCAAACGCACGTGGCGCCCACGCGAAGTCAGGACCACGCGACGATGGCCGTCTTGGTCCCGCTTCCCCAGAACGCGCAGCAGCGATGCAGGAGGTCATATGCACTCCTGCCGGTGTTGCACGTTTGGTTCGGACCTCTGCAGAGGACCACCACCACGGCCCCAGGTCCGCGCACGCTCTGACCTCTGAACTCTCCAGCCAGCATGTGGCAATGGATTCTGTCCATCGCCCAGGCGGCGTCGCTCCTGCCGACCCCACCAGGCAATCATCGTGAGTCCCATGAACAGTCTCCTGCTGGCTGTATGCGCGCGGACGCACTGTTCGATGAATTGCCCGGGCCTGTGCTGTGCTTCGTGCAATGTGATGCTGGTCATTGGATCAGGAACGCTGGCTTCTTGTGAAGTCATTCCTCCGGGACCTTGCCGGTCGTCTTATAACTACAGATGATGATTTGGAGGAGGGGCATTTCTTCTGCCAGGGGGAAACAGCCATGTACCTACTCTCTCTCGTGCTGACCACGTTGACAGTGGGCTTGCTCAAAAGCCAGCCAGCCCATGGGCTCAATGACGGGGTCGGACGCTTACCAGGTAAAGTGTATCGACAAGTTTATCAGCTCTATACTCAACATTTCCTTAGCTCTTGGATACAACAGTCTGTTCGGTCCAATGTTGCTATGTTGGCGCATTCTAATACAGCCATGATCTCCGACCTCAGCTTGGAATTTCTATCAGGTACAACAACTTCTCACCGAAGCACGCTTCCTCGCTCACTAGACATCGCAGTGTAACATCGACGAAGATCTCATTATCACGACGGCCAAGCTCTTGCAATCCCTCGGTCTCCAGGTGCGTAGTATGACCCCTCCTTGAAGACATTCTCATGAAGTGCACAGGATGCGGGCTACAGCTGGGTCAACCTGGACGACTGCTATGCCGAGAAGAACCGTAGTACTGATGGTTACATCGTCCCCGGTCAGTCGCTATCATCAGACCTTAAGCTTCCGCTCACTGTGCTCTAGATCAAGTACGATTCAAGAACGGCTTCAACTGGTTGACGGACCAACTGCACTCCATGGGCTTGTAAGCACTTACCGCTCCGTCGCCCGTCCATGTCAGCTAACACGGGGATCAGCAAAGCAGGAATCGTAAGTGATAGCGTCACACCAGACTACTTCGTCTCTGACGACCGTCAAAGTATAGCGACTCGGGGTGGTACACTTGTGCTGGATACCCGGGCTCTTTCCAGAACGAGGAACGGGACGCTAAGACATTCCAGGACTGGGGCTTTGACTACCTCAAATTCGATAACTGCAACAGTAAGTATCTGCTTGGGCACGATCCCAGCTGCGGCTGATACGTGTTGCAGTCCCTTACGACGATATCATCCGTGAGGGAACACTCGGAAGTCAGTTTTCTTGCTTGCTGCCATCTGCAGGCATCGTGATTGATCAAAATATCCTCAGAATACCAGAGGATGTCCGGCGCCATCGCTGACCTGGCGAAGAATTCCAGCAGACCACCCCTGCTATTATCCCTCTGCGAGTGGGGCTGGGTGAGTGCGATGATCAACTTTAATCTGGGGAGACACATCCTGACGTCGAATCAATATCATTAGAGTCAAGTATGGATGTAAGGGCCTGTCGATGTAGATATCTACATCTCTTACTTATCCGTCCACAACAGCTGGGGCAAGACCGTCGGCCAGAGTTGGCGAGTATGTCAACTTACTATATCACCGTCGTGAATACAGTTGCTGACTCCGGACAGACCACGGGCGATGTTTCCGCAAACTGGGATTCGGTTGCGAGCATTATCAACTTGTGCGCAGTCTTCTTCATTTCTATATTTGTGTTTCTCAGATCGATGTATAGCAACTCTTTCATCACCACTGCGACCGACTTTTATGGGAGAAACGATCTCGACATGGTGCGTTGGCATACTTCGAACTCCAGAGCCCCGGCTGACTGACGCTTTATAGTTGGAAGTGTAAGTCGCCCCTGATGGTCGTCGGTTCAGCCGTTTAAGCTACCTTTTCAACTTGGCCTGTCAGAGGCAATGAAGGACTCACGTACGACGAGGCGAAGTCTCACTTCACAGCGTGGGCTCTCATGAAATCACCTCTTCTCATCGGCACAAATGTACGACCTCGCGCTTACCGCTGCCACTCCTATCCTGACTCCTCATCTGCTTATAGCTGTCGGCCATAACTCCTGACATTCTCGAGATTCTTACGAACCCTGAAATCCTTGCTATCAACCAAGATCCCGTCGAAGGGACGAGCATCTCGCCATTCCGATGGGGCATCAACGTCAGTATCTCATCTCTCTGGTTGATTGCAGATACTGACGATTCGGCAGCCGGATTGGACCAGTAACAACACCCATCCCGCTCAGTTCTGGAGCGGGCGGAGCCAGAATGGGGCGGTCTTCATGCTTGTGAGTGCGTTCTGCGGACGTTGTCTCTCTTGTACTGAGGCCCTCTGCCTCATACAGCTGAATACTCTCGACGAACCTGCAAGCATGTCCTTCAACCTCACCGAATCGCCGTGGATCCGTGCCGGCAGGGAGTATTCCGTCAGGGTAAGTGGCACATCTGACCCACCGCCCATCTGTTCTTTTGACACGTCATGCAGGATCTCTGGACACACACGGACAACGGAACGGCCATCAGGAACTTTACGGCAGTCAACGTCCCTGCACACGGTGTTGTGGCGCTCCTGCTAAAGGACGCTGGAGACGAGCCTGCAGGGATCTACCCGCCGTGCAGCGTGTGGGATCAGTGCACTGATAAGAACGGCACGCATGTCGGCGGCTGAGGCCTCAAAGCCGTTTGAAGCGGCGGGGTCGTGGGCACGGCGAATTCCTGGAGAAGCGGAGATGTGGTAGGACCTTCGAACGCTAAGTACAAGTGCTCGCCGGCCTCCAACTGTGATTGTACGTCAAATACTGGAGTCTGGAACGTTTTTATGCTTCTGTATGCTGTGCCCAATATTATTGCACCCGTCGATGAACTCTCTGTGTCTTCCTCACCAGGGGTCAGTGAACTGCATGACGAACAACGTTCAAACTCTACACCAGCTTCGAGGCACATGACCAAGCCCCGTGTTTGGCGCGCGCAGGGAAGCGCCCGCAATACACGGTTCTCTCTCTGCCTCGACGTCCGCGCGTTGAGCTCGTTCTCACCACCCATCACGCAGCAAGTCGACCCCTTCTGCGGCACTCAAGATGAAGCTCGTAAGGTGAATACTTCCTCCGCTTGGGCTGGCGCAGCGTGCGGCGGTGCTGATGAGCCACAGTTCTGCTCGAGCTCGACTCCTCGTTTGTTCGGGCGACTTGCATCACTTGTCGTATGTTCGTGTTCGTGTGCTGACCACCCGCGCTGCCCGCAGATTTTTGATGAAGCTGAACAATGAGACGGTCACGATCGAGCTCAAGAACGGCTCCGTCGTGCACGGCACCATCACCGGTGCGTACTCTGACCGCGCGCATAGATGTCCACTGACGCAGTTCCCGTGCACGCAGGTGTGGACATGCAGATGAACACACATCTGAAGACGGTCAAGATGACCGCGCGGAACCGCGAGCCGACGTCGCTCGACTCGCTCTCGATCCGCGGGAACAACATCCGCTACTTCGTGCTGCCCGACGCGCTCCCGCTCGACACCCTTCTCGTCGACGACGCCCCAAAGCCGAAGAACCGCAAGAAGGACGAGGCCCGCGGCCGTGGCAGGGGACGGGGTGGTATGGACAGGGGTCGTGGACGCGGGCGTGGTCGTGGTCGCGGTCGGGGATTCTAGAGAAGAGCTCGCGCCGCGCGGCAAACCGCACAGGGCGGAAGTTGACACAACCAGGGCTTCGCTGCCTCATTGCTCTTGTCAGTGCATGTATGCAAGGGCTACGCTTCGCAGCAGCAGCCTGTAAAAGGAGAGTACAAGACTTATCCTGTCGATTGTTGTATTGGAGCTTTATTTGCACTACCCGCAGCTTCGTGCTGTATTCAAGTTTTCTTGCTGATGTATGTATCATGTAACTGCGCCTCCACATGCAGCTCAGTGTTGCAGGGAATGGTCATGTCGGTGAGTGCAAGGCCTGGAAAGCTACACTGGTCTTGGTGTGATGGTCATGTGAGAGGAGCTTGCTTTTCTGGCTGTAACGAAGTTCATCGCCCCTGCCTACCGCTATCATCTGCTCACTCGAAATGTCCGCATCATCCAAAGCTGTCCTGCGCGTGGTAGGGTATCATCATGGCACACATTTTCCATGACAAAGACTGTCGCAGGAGCTGCTATCCGGAAACCCTTCTGTCGCGTGAGCCAAACGGAGACTCAAAGCGTCTGTCGCACCTACACCTTCCTCTCCATGTTCCTCCGACGGTCTCTGGCAACGCTCTCGTCACTCCCGCCAACCGTGCGGCAGCTACTCGCGCCGGGCACGCCGAGCAGCAGCGCGCCGATCCAGGTGCACGGCTGGGTCAGGTCTGTGCGCCGCCAGAAGCGGGTCGCGTTCGCGGTCGTCTCGGACGGGTCGTCCACGGAGGGCCTCCAGGCCGTCTTTCCGGACCCGTCGCTTGTAGACAGGTGTGTTGTTGTGCCTACGTGCTGGTGGGACGGCGAGGCTGACGTGTTGCGCGGTTGACAGCCTGTCGAAAGGCTGCGCGGTCAAGCTTACGGGTGTTCTGGTGGACAGTCCCGGCGCCGGACAGGCAAAGGAGCTCCAGGTGCAGGCGGTTGACGTCGTCGGAGAATGCGATCCGGAGGTGTGTGGTTATTCATCGTTGTCTATCGGCCTACTCAGATGTATGGCCGTAGGAGTATCCCATGAACAAGCGAGAGATGAATGTAGACTACCTCCGGGACCACTGTCACCTACGGACGCGTACCAACCACATGGCAGCCATCGTGCGGTTACGAGACTCCACCATACGAACCTTGCAAGACTACTTCACGGTGCGCAGCGCGTCGTCTTGCCAATGTGTAGAAAACTTAGCATGTGACAGACTCTCGGGTTCACGTACGCGCATACACCGCTTATAGTCTCCAACGACTGTGAGGGTGCCGGCGAAACTTTCCGAGTCCTGGCTCCCTCGGAGGTCCCGCCTACATCCACCGCAAAACAGGCATCCTCCTCGTCATCCGCAGCGCAAGACAACGGAAAACCCCCGGAGCACTTCTTTGGTCGTCCTGCGTACCTCACAGTCTCGTCTCAGTTGCACCTTGAAGCCCTGGCGACATCGCTATCAAGAGTCTACACTATCTCTCCGTGCTTCCGGGCAGAGCGGTCACAGACAGGGCGACACTTGTCAGAGTTCTGGATGCTCGAGGCCGAATGGGCGTTCACGAACAAGGTGGACGACGTCTGCCAAGTTGTCGAAGGTGCAGTGAAGCAGGCCCTCTCGCAGAGCAATCTGGACCTCCAACTTTTGAGGAATGAGCTTCCAGAAAGCCGCCTCGAGGCCTTCGAGAAAGCTGCGTCGGCCGAACCCTGGACGAGGATCACCTACACTGACGCAATACGCGAGTTGGAAAAGGCGCAAAGCGCAAGCAAGGTCTTCAAGTATGATCCTATCTGGGGCTCGCCTTTACGAAGCGAACACGAGCGTTGGATCGCGGAGCAAGTCGCCAACGGTCCTGCATTCGTCACAGATTACCCGACCGAACTGAAGCCGTTTTACATGCGGCTCAATGACGATGGCAAGACAGTTGCCTGCTTCGACCTGCTCGTGCCCCACCTGGGCGAGCTGGTAGGCGGCTCGCTCCGCGAAGAGCGAATGGCATCCCTCCGCAAGGGCATGAAGCGAGAGGGACTAGACGCGGGCAGCTACGACTGGTACCTCGACCTGCGCAAGTTCGGTGGCGCGCCGCACGGCGGGTTTGGGCTCGGGTTCGAGCGGCTGATGAGCTGGATGACAGGGGTGGAGAACGTGCGGGAGTGCATTCCCATGCCGCGCTGGGCCGGCCGCATGTTGCTGTAGAGTCCCGCGCAAAATGACACCCCCGCTCACACACTCAGGGCGGGATTTCCCCGTATGGACATGGGCGGGCTGCTGCGCGCCCCTGTTTGCGAGTCAGCGGACGATCGATTCCCATGGGCGGTGCCGACGCTTTCCTCAAAAGGAAAGATACCGAGTCATGGCCCGCCCCTTTTCCATTTCTGGCCGTGCGGGGCCATTACGCGAGGCACGTGGCCGCTCGGTATAATTACCGTACGCGACGCGGACGCGCCTCGCCCACACTCGCCCACCTCTCCACTCCACTCTCCTCTGCTTGCGCCTCCTTTCTTGACTTTCCTGTACACATACTAGCCTATATCATATCATATCATGGTCGCGACTCCTTCCAAGAAAAAGTCCAAGCTCACTTACGCAGACAGTACGTACTCATGTACGCCACGTGTAGCAGGCGCATTGACCTGCCCTATGTCTAGGGGTCGTCCGAGCCCTGTCCGATTACCAGCGTGCTCACAAGAAACATGCGATCCACCTCGCAACACTTCGAGCTCAAGGTACTGTCCTTTGTGCCACAGCCCCACCGCCCCGCACGTCCCCCGACTGACGTTGGTGCGCAGTACGCAAAGATGCTGACACCGACAAGGATCAGCTGGGCCCTCAATGGTCCCACTGGGTCACTCGCGCCGTCAACAAGCTGGTGAGTTTCAACAGTGGCACGCTGTGGACATCTGTTGCTTATCCCAACATATATCAGGTCGACCAAGGTGTACTCGAGGCCGACGATGGTCAGCACTATACTTTCACCTCTGAGACAAAGAAAACGTACGTTTTATCCACACTATTTACTGAGAAAAGCTCTGACGATCGTGCAGCCTCCTCGCCGCCCGGCGACAGTCGCTGTCTGTGGCGCCCCGTACTCCATCGCGAGCAGACCAGCTTTGGAAGTCTGTCATCACCAGTAGTCGCGGCACCAAGCGTCGTCGCTCCATGGCAGCTGAGGATGAAGATGAAGATCTACACACTCCGATCAAGTCCGCCTCCACTCGTCGCAAGAGCTCTCCGCGAAAGAGGGCTCGCAGGTCCAGTGTCAAGGGCATCTCGAGGATGACAAAGGCTGAGGTACTTCTGTCGAAGCTATTCTCTATGTATGGCAAATTCTGACGATCTATCAACAGCTGCTTGAAGCTCTTCACAACGTCGAGGACCAAGAGAGCGAGGAGGTGCAGCGCTTGAAGCGTGAGCTTGCTACGCTCAAGCATCAGCTCGGAGACCTTCGCCGCGAGGAATCGGGCTCAATCAGCTCTGCACCGCTGGTATACAGTAGGGGTCTGACACCACCTACCCCCGTTCCTATTCGGTAAGTAACATGGAACCACTCATGCCTGACGTCTAGCTTATCTCCACTTCGCCCAGCCGAACTTCGGAGCTCACCTTCTCGAGAGCAACTGAGAACGTCAGCGTCTCAGCGCGCCGTCCTGTCTCTACAATCATGCGCACGGAGTCAGGCTCTATCATTCCTGACGCTACTCGTCAGCCGACTCCTGCACCAAGCGACTCTGAGGACGATGTCAACATGCTCCACGATCTTTTCCACTACGAATCTAGCGAACACTCCCCCCAGCGAGGCCTAGGGCTAGCGACACCCACGTACACACCACTCACCTCGAGGGCCAATTTGCCATCGCTCGCGAACGAGGATGCCCGAGCTGTGCTCGATGCCCGCGCGGATGAGCTTCAAAGTGACAATCACGACCGACTCGCCGCGGAACACGAGAAGATGAAGGAGATTATCGTTGCTCGAGAGGAGCGAATTGCCGTCCTTGAGGCCGAGGTTGAGGAGCAGGCTGCTTTTCTCGCTTCGCAGGAGCAAGGCTTGTCGACGGCCCACCTTGAACTTCACCAGGCGAACAGCGATCTCGCCAATCTCACAAAAAGCGTGCACGAGAATACAGAAGCTATCACCGACGCTCAAAGAGCCCTCAAACGCAATGAAGCCACCCTGACCGCTCTGACTACCGAGAAGGCGCACCAAGAGGCCAAGCTCGCCGAGACCGAACGTGCGCTCGAGGCGCTCAAGGCCAGGTACGAGGAGGCGACGGTCGGGCATGCCAAGGACGAGGCCGCGCTGCAGGAGAGGCTCGCTCTCGCGTACGAGACCGAGGCATCGCTTCAAGCCGCATTGGCCCAGCGCCAGGACGACGCTGCGACGCTCGGGGCGCGCAACCAGGAACTTGAGCAGCGTGTGCTGGCCATTGGCGAGGAGCTTGCCGCGGTGCAGAACAGCCTCGCCAATGTCACCGCACAGCTCGGCACCGTGGACGCAACGCTCCAGGCGCAGGCTCGGGAGCGCGACGCGGCCATCGCACGCTGCGAAGCTGCGAGCGCGGAGCTTGCGAATGTGCGCATCTCTATGGTGACTCTCCAGGAGGAGCTCGCAGCGGCGCAGGAGACGGCCGAGCGGCGCGAAGAGGACGCGGCCCTCCTGACCAAGCAGCTGGCGCGTGCGGAAGCGGAAGGGGCTTCTCTTCGGGAGGAGCTTGGTACGGAGACGGCGCGCGCGGCGGAGCTTGCGCGCGAAAAGGACGCGACCGTTGCGCAGCTGGCCGAGGTCCGCAAAGAGCTCGGTGACGCGGTCGTGCAGCGGAGTGCGCTTTCTGCGGGGCTCGTCGAGAAGGAGAATGTCATCGCGAAGCTCGAGCTGTCCGTCTCATCGGCGCAGGCGCAGGTCGCCGAGCTCGCCACCCAAATCGAGCAGCTTGAGGCGGACAAGATTGCGCTGCAACTCGCGGCGGACGAGCTGCAGGAGACTTTGGCTGCCAGGGACGCCGAACTTGCGGACACCCACGGGGCGCTCAAGTGCCAACAAGAGCTGGCGAATGGACTGGAGGCGCAGCTTGCCGCCTGTGTCGCGCAAAACGCTGATCTCGCGTCCGAGCTGTCGGCCAAGGCGAACGCATTGGAGACCGTCCAGGGCCAACTGAACGCTGCGCAGGCAGCAGCGACCGACCTGCGTGCGAAGCTCGAGTGCACGCGCGCGGAGGCCGAGGAGACAGGGCGCGCGAACGCAGAACAGGTCGCTGCCCTGGAGACGTCGCTGCGCGGTGCCCAGGCGGAAGTCGCGACGCTGCATGCACGTCTGGCGTCCGCCGAGCAGGCGCAGGAGGCGCTCGCGGGTCGCTGCGCGCAGGGCGCGGCGGACCTCGCGACGGCTCGCACCGCGCTCGCGGCGGAGCAGGATCGCGCAGCTGCGCTGGATGCACGCGTCGCTGCCATGGTTGTAGAGAAGGAGACCCGCGCGAGGGCGTGGGCGGAGGCGAAGGCGCGCGACGACGGTACGATTGCGAAGCTGCGGCAGATCGTGCGGCGCCACGAGGCGTTCTTCAAGAGCGAGGTGGAGGAGATGGAGCGTGAGGTAAGTGGTGTCAGTGGTGTGTCATCGCATGGACATGTCTCTAACCTTGACCGCTGCCAGACGTCTACGTTGGTGCCGGCAAGCGTGCCCGCCGAGACGCTATCTGCGTAGGGCGAAGAGCGGTCGATTGCACGCTCGGCATGGGCGGGTGCGCCACAGTGCTACGATCGGTGTCGATGAGGCTTTTGGCCGGTCATTGTCTCTGGGGGCGGACTGGCGGCAATCTAGGAGGATTACATGTTATGGCTATCTAGGAAAGACGTTTAGCGTCATCTTTACTCTATGTTTCATCGTCGTTTGACTCTAGTTAGGCATCGTTGTGCGGCACATCAAGCCTGCAATATACGAGCGAGGATCTTCGTGACGTATCGGTCGGAGGAGGGCGGAGGCCGGGCATGCACTGATAATAGCTGAGGGGGAAAACTCGTGATGTCGGGCGGGTAAATGGCTGGAAGGTTGTGTTCCAGCAGAAAGACGACGCCACCTCGGGGATGGAGGAGGATACCCACGTGCTGCCCTCGTGGCCCTCCACGCGACGCTCTGCGTCGCCTTGACAATCGCCCTCTGTCCGGGTCCTGTCAAAGTCCTGCCACAATCGTATCCGGTCCTCCTCTCTGTGGCACCGTGCGACGCCCACGTACACCGAACGAACCTTCTGACCGACATGCCCACTCCTCTGCCTACTCCGCTAGGCAGCAACTATCGCTGCACCACCGAGTCGTTATGGCTCTCGTGCGGTGCCTCGCCAGCCATATTCTGGAATGAGTGGGCTGCTGTCCCAGGCGCAAAGCGCTGCGGCGCGTAACTGTCCGTATGTCATGGGCGCGGGGAGGCCTGGCATGTCATCTGCTCGTCGGATCCACGCACGACGGTTCAGGGTCACTGGGTCATCGGACAGGTCCCGGCTGGCTGGTATTCCGTCAGAACATGTAAGGGCACAACTGGTAAGCCGGTATCCCTCCTCCCTCTTGAAACGTATCCTATAATTGATAACAATTCTAGAACATATCACGCCTGCGAGTCCCGCTCGTTCGTCAGTGATGTCGGGCACAAAGCTGCGTTCTCCTGATCGCACCAGGCCGTCTTTGCTCTTCGCTGGGCTTGAAATAAGCAGTCGTCCGCGCTTTGGCATCAGAGCCGGCACGACGTCGTGTCTCGGAGGCCATGTCGTCGTGAGTTCGCAGGGCTGCAAATCCATTTGACGCTGCCGGTACACCCGGGACCAGCATCTCACCGTTCTGACCGCTCTGTTCTCAGTCTCTTCCGGGCCTCGCCTTTCATTGTCCTCCCATCGTCGCTCGACGCGGACGCACACGGGCCGTGCTGCTGAGAGCGCTTGTTGGGTTGTTGCACGCTGTTCGAATCTTCCTCGGAGGTAAGGTTCGATTTTGCTGGGTTTGTATCCTCTTGCCCATTCGAGCCCGTGCAGGGTTACAATTCACGCCCCCGACAGCGTCTTGTCCCCCTCGGTTGCCAGGGTGTTGTCATGGTTCGAGGTGTGTCTCGCGCCAGCCCCACCGCCTGTTCCTCCACCCTCTTCTTCTGTCGCCCGCCGCGCCCGGTCTGCGATAAGCCGATTTCAGCCATTGTGCCTTGACAATCGCTGGGCGGGGATCTAGATACTCCTCGTGCTGGCGAGGCGGCTTTTGACTTCGCAGACGGGTCACTCTGGTGCGATCCCTTTCGTGTCCTTTACCCGAGGCGGAACGCGGAGGCTAACTCAGTTGCCCTTCCCCAGCGGAAAACCTCGCATTCGCGCTTATGTACCGACGGGCCCGCGAGAACACATTAAAGGCTCGTCCCACAACGTCAGTCGGGCCCTCACATCACCTCCACTTCCCAGCCCAACTATATTCACCACGGCCGACCCAACTAGAAACCCGCTTCCCATGTTCAAGCTTCCGACCCATCTCGAGGAGCTTATACCGCCCCCGAACCTACAAGTGCCCCAGAGGCAGCCTTGGCGGGGATCACTCTTCCTCCCAGCCGCTAGCCCATCGCCAAGAGGTCCGCAGCAGGAACTGCGGTGTACTGCTGCAGAAACTGGCGGAGACAAGTGAGTCCCAGATCAGCCCGCCAAGTCAGTTGGACTTATGTGCAGAAGCAGTCAAGTGGAAAATTGGCCTCCTGCTTTCTCTGTGCAGTTGCTGGCGCCGCGGCCAATGCTGCCGCAGTTTCTCGAGTGGCTGAAGAGCCATACTCCGCCTATGTGCATGTTTATGGCAGATCGCCTGCCTGATCCAGCAGCACAGCGGACGAACCAGACTAATTTTGAAACATTGGTCGCAGCCCTGGTGCAGAGTCAATCCGTGAGTTCTCCCGACGCGTATGAGACACGACGGCGGATTGGCTGATAGACCTGGCGAACTTCCAGGTAGCCGTCCTCCCGTGGAACGTCCCTGACAGGCTCCCAGGCGCGGGCATCGTCCTCTTCCCGACGGGTACTTCGCGGAATTTGCTCGTCGGCGCCCTCTTCCTCACCACCAATTTCCCCGAATTCATCGCCAGCTCGAATGTACTTCCACGAGCGGGGCCGTTCAGCCCAGCCTCCGGCAATTCCCCATACGACCCCGCCCCGCCCAACATCGCAGCCTCGCAGCGTCATACCCAGGCGTCCGGTAGCCAATCGCACTACCCAGCTTAAGCCGCCGTCGCCGTCGCCCGACGCGGAGGCAATGATCGCGCTGCGGCGGGCAGCTCGCGCGCACGATACCCGAGGGTCCCGCTGTTAGTAAGGCAGCTCCCGTTCAATTCGTTTTCTCTCAGAGCAGCACCCTCGCCGTTATTAATGGCACCTGTAGCACTATATTCCTTGTATCACTAAGCCCCCATGATTTCTTTTCCTCCATTTAGAGATTTTTTCCCTGCTTGTTGCATAGACATTATACCCTTCTTCGCAACATCGCTTCATGTATCCTGAGTTCTCTGACCATTCGCTGTAGCAATAGACTCGTATAGACTTAGTGCCTCGGTACCTTGTTCGGATCCCGAGCCTCATCGGCCTTTACCTTCGTATAAACATTTTAGCTTTTCGCGCCCCCCGTATCGCCACCAGATATACAAACTATGCTAGCGTCCCTGCGTCCGTCACTTGACGAGTCTGTTCGCATTTGGCTTGCCTCGAGTCCTCGACCACGCGAGAGCCCGCGGGCGCTAATGTAACATTACCTCTTGCTCTTCGCGTCCGTTGGCTCGACTCCAGCTATCCGCACGCCCTCGACGACTGTTGCTTCAGGGCCACGCTATCTAAGCCTGCCTCACACCCTCCTGCTGTTGTAACCATGGCGAGCTCGATGCAGGCGTACCTGGCCGCGAAATACATGTCCGGGCCCAAGGCCGACGCGATCCTCGCCCGCACGCCGACGGGCGACCGGCCCAAGAAGAAGAAGCGCAAGGTCGCGCCGGGCCCGGCGGCCGCGGGCGCCGCACGCATCCAGGACGACGACGTGCCCGGCTGGGGCGACGCGCCGCGCGAGGACCCCGAGGACGATGTCGAGGCCGTCGTCGCGGAGGACCGCTCGTTCAAGAAGCGACAGCGTGCGGAGGACGGTGCGGGCTGGGCAACCGTGCGTGAACCGACTCCACCCGCGGATGAGCAGCCGCAGGTTGTCGAGGAGGAGCAACCTTTCAAGGGCGGGCTCCTCTCAGGCGCTGAGCTCAAGAAGCGGCTCGCGAAGCAGGCCGCACCCAAGGCCCCGCTCACGCAGGAGGAGATCGCCGCCGCGCAGGAGACCGTGTATCGTGATGCAACTGGTCGCAAAGTCGACCTGGCGGCGGAGCGGGCAGAGGCGGCGCGGAAGAAGCGGGAGGCCGAGGAGAAGGAGGCGAAGAAGATGGAGTGGGGGAAAGGTCTTGTGCAGCGTGAAGAAGCGGAGCGGAAGAAGAAAGAACTCGAGGCAATGCGCAGCACGACTTTCGTACGGACGATAGACGACAAGACCCTGAACGAGGAGTTGAAGCAGGAGGAAAGGTGGAATGACCCTGCCGCTGCCTTCCTGACGGTTCGTCCTCCGCCTTCTGCAATTTGGGTATGCGCTGACATCATCGTGCTGCATACACAGAAGAAGAAATCAAAGGGTCCGAAGCGACCAGAGTATACCGGTCCACCACCACCACCAAACAGGTTCGGCATCAGGCCGGGCTATCGGTGGGATGGTGTCGGTGAGTCCCCCTCCGCTGGGTTGTACACACACCTATTTGGCTCACTGCTCCGCTACAGACCGCAGCAATGGGTTCGAAAAGAAGCTCTTTCAGAAGCAGAACGAGAGGAAACGTCGCGGAGCGGAGAGCTACGAATACAGCGTGGACGATATGTGATGAATGCACATCATGTCTCGAGATACCCATGGCTCTTCTGGCGATACATGGACTGCTCTTTGCCCACACTACTCGTGTCCCCTCCCCTTGGAAAGCTGTCGTACACAATGCTCTTTACTCTTGCATTCCGCATTTACCCATCGCACATGTAACACTGGTTGTACAATACAACATATATATCTAATACATTATGGAAAGCCTCAATCTGGCGTCGTCTAGCTCCTTCTTGACCCGCGCGAGCTCGCTCTGGGTACGCGCTAGCTCCTCGCGGAGGAGTTTTGGGTCATCCTTGGCGCTCTCTTCAGTCTGAACTGCCTGGTCTGCAGTCTATAGGGGTAGCAAGTTGAGCATAGAGATTCAGTATCACAATTGGACTAGTTGGAATACCCACATCTCTGTGCTGCAGAACAAACTGCTTGATGGACGGATCGTGCTTGAGAAAGTCTACAAACGTCTGCGCACCGCGCTGCAAAGCCTCGGACCGGACGGGAGGTGCTGGTGCATGTGCAGAAGGTCCTTGCTGCATTGAATCAGTCTCTTACTTGCAAAAGACAGTCGGACGGGGACATACCTGGGCTCTGCTGTGGTCCATGTTCACAGGAGCTGCCTTCTTGAGCGAAAGGTGTGAGTGTGCGCGCCCACGTGGTCGTCATTTGTTTGGCCAGGAGGCGGTTGCCAAACAAAGGGCCGAATCCGGACGACCGTCATCTCTCCGCCGCCAGTCGCGACTCGCAGGGCCTCTCGCCCGCCCACAGCCTCCCTGCTCGCATGTACGCGAACGATGCGATACACCACATCTCCCAGCCGCCACACAGCGCAGGCGTGGCGTACAAAGGCAAGACGTCGCGTCCTCACAGCATCCGCGCCTCGCAGGACTGACACGAGGGCGCTGCGCGCGCAGGTCTGCGAGCTGCCATTGATCCCACGCAAATTCCCTCTCCTATCGAGGTCGTAGAGGCGGACCGCGAAGTATGGGAGGGAAAGACGTACATGACACTTCCTGGAAACCATGTCCCGCTCGCCACCACCGACTTTGTCGCGATTGACCAAGGTCAGTCACACGCGCTTCCAGCCGTGCACTCATTTATACGGCCCCAGGCAACTCGTCCCCTAAATACATCCGTATGACCACATGGAACGTCCCCAGCTCCTCCCGCCTAGCTTCTGAATGCGAGATACCCATTGCTGCTGCCATACAGCCCTTCGTGGAACTAGACCCTCGAGAAGAACCTGTCCCTCTCGTAGACTTTGGCGAGATGGGACCTCCACGCTGCGCCAAGTGCAGAGGCTACATCAATCCCTGGTGCCAGTGGGTAGCAGGCGGTTACAGATGGAAGTGCAACTTATGCCTACACGAGACGGATGGTGCGTCGTGGACATCCTCACTCAAGACGCTTACCTGACGGTGCTGCAGTTCCTGGAGAGTACTTCAGCAACCTGGACGCAAACTTCCTCCGCCTGGATCACCTCGAAAGGCCTGAGCTCAACAAAGGCACTGTGGACTTCGTGGTGTCACGCGAGTATTGGGCACCGCATCCCCCTCCGCGCCTCACACCTCTGTATCAGCCTATCGCGTCGCTACCCGAGGCGGGGCATAGGCAGCCGCAGCCCATGGACTATGTCTTCGTAATAGAAATGACGGCAGATGCTATCCGCTCTGGATTTGCCCGGACGGCTTGTGAAGCGTTGGCGCGCACCCTGTACGGAGGCACCGCTGAAGACGGGACGCCCGCCGAGCCCTGCATTCCCGCAGACAGCAGAATTTGTCTCATTACGTTCGACCGTACTTTGCAATTCTACGATTTTATTGTGAGTGCGACACCCGTTGAATGGAATCTGGGGTACGACGGGCTGAACGTGAACTCTTAGTCAAGTGCGGACCGCGCCAGCATGATGGTGGTGGGAGATCTCGACGATGTCTTTGTTCCCATGGCGGACGGGCTCTTCGCGAATCCCGCACGGTCAAGGTGCGCGCTCCGTCTCTGGGTTCTCGGTGTCTCGGTCTCATGTGCTCTTGATAGAACCAGCATCGAGAGCCTGCTGCAGACGCTTCCGGACCAGAACGCAGAAGCAGCCTTCTATGACTCCGCCCTCGGCGCAGCGCTGATAGCGGCCATGGCTACACTCGTCAGTGCTCCCACCGTTCATCCGGCACTAGACTCAGCCTTCCGCTGCAGGTAGGCCGGGGAGGACAAGTCGTCGTATTCGCCAGCACGCTGCCCACCGTCGGTCCCGGCGCGCTGAGGCCTCGGCAAGATGAGAGTGCGCTGTACGACACGGACAAGGAGACGACACTGTATACTCCCCGGAATCAAACGTGGCGGGACATCGGTGAGCAGTGCGCGGAAGAGGGCATCGGCGTGCACATGTTTCTCGGACCGCATAAGCCCATCGATGTTGGCACCATTGGTGAGTCTAGTGTTGAACGATGTTGGTTAGCGCAGCTCATAGAGGAGTGTAGGTTGCGCAAGTATACTCTCTGGTGGCGAGATTTTCTTTCATCCCCGCTTCGATCCCTACCGGGATGGTATTGCCCTCGACTCTCAGCTACGGCGGGTCGTATCGCGTTTTACAGGGTACAGCTGCGCTATGCGAGTACGCTGCTCGACAGGTGAGTTCGTGCGTCATCTCTCTCCTTCCTTGCTGATGTCACGTCAAGGCCTGCGAATATCGAAGCAGTACGGGAACTTCTATGAGAGTGCCGCGAACGACCTGCAGCTCGGCACCCTCGATGCGGACAAAGCAATCCTCACAGTGTTTGAACATAATCACACGCTTGACGATCGCAACTACGCTTTCGTGCAGTCCGCAGTTTTGTATACGACGATCACGGGCGAGCGGCGCGTCCGCGTCTGCAATGTTGCGCTGCAGGTCGCGTCCTTAGCGGGTAACGTCTTCCGATTCGCGGATATGGACGCCGTGGTGTCGACGATGATGCGGGAAGGTAAACCTCGCGTTTACTGCTTGGTAATGGCTACTCAATATCTTACAGCTGCATCCAAACTGTCGAGCCAGAAGATATCGTACATTCACGAAGAGCTCACTGAGAAATCAGCTTCAATTCTCCTCGGATACAGGAGACATTGTGCAGCGGCAACCGCGCCATCGCAGGTAGCGCCATCCTATCACTACCTAGAGGTCTCCTCATCATGACTTGCAGTTGATCATCCCAGAGGCTTTCCGTGCATTGCCTGTGTACACGCTGGCGATGATGAAGACGCGCGCACTGAAAGGTAGGCCGGTTTTACCTTGAAAGACGAGTGGTACGCTAAGTTGTGACAGCTCGGAGTGTCACGTCGGACGTGAGGAATTATACGGCACACAGGCTTACGTCTATTGGCGTGCGGCCTACAATTCACCACCTGTATCCTAGGCTGCTGGCGTTGCACGACCTGGACGACGAGATCGCCCTCCCTAAACCCGAGACCGGAGAGATCGAGCTGCCGTCGCTAATGCGGGACAGCCATCTGTTCATGGAAGGTCATGGCGTATATCTCATCGGTAAGTAAGCAAGTAGAGGGCACGGAAGGAAAGCTGATGTCATTGTGACCAGACAACGAGGAGGTCACGATGCTCTGGGTAGGACAAAGCGTATCGCCGCAGGTCCTGCAGGACCTATTAGGCGTGGATGACATCAACAGCCTCGACCGCAACATGGTGAGTGTTTACGTCCGAAAAGAAGCACATCGGCTCACCACGTTGCACAGAATCACCTCCCTGTGCTCGGCACGCGGTTGTCTACGCAGGTTCACAACGTCTTGGCGAGCCGGTTCCGAGAACGGGGGAGGGCCCTCAAGTTCTGCATCGCCCGGCAAAACATGGACGGCGCTGAGATCGACTTTGCCGACCTGCTCGTCGAAGACTCGAATAACGGCGCGATGTCGTACCTAGACTGTGCGTCTTGCTTGCCTGTTCGGCCCTGCGCCTGCTGACTGATAGGCTCTGCAGATCTGTGCGTCGTGCACAAGCAGATCAGCACTGTGGTACGTAGCTCGCAACCTTGAGAGGTGTTCCTGGCTAACCGATCGCACTCGCCTGCAAGCTCACGACTGGCGCGTCCTTGACGGGATCGAGTGGATTTCGCGGATCTATTTGGTGATCGACGGGTCGGGTCAACGGTGCAGGAGGGACGATGCCATGGATACCGAGCGGCGGGCGCGCTGGCCGGCCGAGCATGTCAGAATTATATAGTGAATAATAGCGCGAATTTTGCTCTGCTTTCCACCCCCACGCTCCTTTCCTTTCCTTTCATCCTCGGACGCAGCACCTCCGTCAAAAGCGTGTGATAAGAAAGCGGTGTCACGCAGTCACACGTGACTCGGGCTAGCTGAAGGCGTGTCGGTGGGCGTTCTCGGTCCCTCGTTCAACATTGGCGACGACATCGCCGACGATGGCCACCTCCTCTGACGGGGCCGACGCCGACGCATCGTCCAGCATGGCCGACTCCTTTTCCTTCCGCGACTCTGAGGGCGACATGCGCGAGCTCCTCCAGAACCTCTTGGATAGCAAAGAGAAGCAACTCCAGCAGGCTGGTGAACTCGGACAGCAGTTGCTCGCGCAGCGCGTGGAACTGGAGGAGCGGATCAGGCAGCTCCAGGAGCTTGACCTTGAGGGAGACGGCAGCGAGGACCTGCGGGACCACTACCGCGAGCTGGCGGACACCATCAAGTCTTGGGACACAGAGAACGAGCAGTTGTCAAGCATCTTTGTCCCCAAGGTACGTCGCCCTCGCCCGCCGCAGACCGCGCTAGAATGAGTGCTCGCAGCTCCCCAATGGTATCTCGACGTCACCCCCCGCAGAGCTCTCGCGCGGCGAGGTGGAACGGACAATGGAGCGGGCGAAGGCGTCTGCGAACGGCACAACCGCAGCTCAGTCCTCCCGGCGCGCCAAGAACGCAGCCCATCGCGCAGACGACGTTGGTGCGTAGATGAGCTGTCTATATTTTCGCGTCAACTCATGAATGAGCCACTCAGAATTCGCCTTCGAGATTGGCAGCGGGCTGCTGTCCGAAGTGCGCCGCCTCCAAAGTCTCCTCGCCGAACGGGACAAGAACATTCAGGACATGAAAGAGGAGCGGGATGATCTGGAGAAGTCCATCGAGACTTTGCGTAACGCGCTTCAGCAGCAGGAACAGTCCTCTGACAAGTTCAGGGAAGAGAACTGGAACCTCGAGGTCACGCTCCAGGAACTCCGCGCCCAGCTGGCCGAGTCCCAGGCGAACAATCAGCGACTCGAGGGCGAGCAGAAGCGTATCACGAAGCTGCTGACCACCACGCGAGAGGCTGTCGACCAGCACAAGAACGAGGCAGAGCGCAGCCAAAACGCGTTCCAAGAGCTGAAGGCAAAGCACGAGACGGATGTAGCCCAAGCTCGGAGGCACGCGGCGGCTTTGCAGCGCGACAAGTCAGATCTGCAGCAGACGGTCGACACCCTCAAGGCCGAGGTGACGAAGGCGAGCAAGAGGCTGCCACGGCTGCCTCACACCCCGAACGGCGCGCTTTCTTCCGCTGCTCAGACTCCTGCTGCCGACGAAGACGACGTGTTCAGCGTTGGATCTACGAACAGGAAGAAGATGGACACTTCTGCACTTTTCCCTCCCGAAGGCTTCGACAACTACGACTCTTCTCCAGAGGAATCTCCCTCTAAGCCATTCCTTGCCCCGAACCATCCCACGAACGAGATCGAGGCTCTGCAGCAACGCTTGGCACACGCTCAGCGGCAGATCAATACTCTCAAGGGTTCTCTGCAGCGCGAGAAGGAGCTTCGCATCGAGTACAAGCGCAGGCTAGACTCGACGCCTAACCCGAAGTCGGACGAAGACGAGGAACCGGAGGAGGCGGAAGCCGAGGAGGATCCGTTCCCGCCTGTGGAGGGGGTCAAGCCGAAGGCTCGTGTCACCCCCTTCCGGGTGGGCAGGTCAGCCAAGGCTGCCCGCAGAGGTCGCGGTGGCACGAGCTTGCTCCAGCGTTTGGTCGCGCAGAGCCCAGGCTCAGACTTTGGGGACGAGGACGACTTCGACCCATCTCAGGAAAGCTCACCACCTCCTGGACAGCCACTCACGCTCAAGTCCGACGAGGAGCTGGACGCCGCAGAGGACGATGATGAACAGTCGGAACTTCAGCGCTCACCTTCAGCCCGCCTGTCGTCCAAGCGGACCAGTGTCGAAGGCATGGATCCAGCTTTCGCCAACATCCTGCGTCGCCCAAGCTCTGGTCGCGGTGGCCATGGTGTAAGCCCTCTCCGTCACTCGGTGCTTTCCCGGTCTGCTCGTGGCAAGCCTGCCTCTCGGCGCAATCGCGGAGGAGCTGCCTTCCAAGAAGCTCGGCCACCATCGTTTGCAGGCGAGCCCGAGGCGTTGGGCAACGAGCTCGCTCAGCTTGGCTTCTCCACTCTGGAAGACACATTCGAGCTCCCGGAGCCCACGAAGGAGCTCGTCGAGATGGCCTGCCAGACCGAGAGCATGGAGGAGCTGCCCGTACCAGAAGTCATCGTGCAGTCGCCGACGCTCCCTCAAATTGTACCGGAGCGGCCACCGGTTTCCGAGATGGGCATTCAGGTCGACCCTGAGCCAGTGTTCGTCCCTTCCAAGTCCGACGCTTCCCTGCAGACCGAAGCGGCACCAGCTCCCCCGACTCCTATTCTCACGGAGACTGCAGTTCAGCACGAAGATCTCACCCCACGGCCAGTATTGGTCTCGGCAGGCATGTCCACTGACCCGCTGCCAGAGCCAGAACCAGTGCCAGTGCCTGAGCCTGTCCGGGTACCTGTCTCGACCAGCTCTACGCAGACTGAGCCAGAGCCGGAGCCTGTACGCGCAGTTCTCTCCACGAGTTCGACCCAGACGGAGCCGCATCGCCTAGCAGATGTTGACGTTCAGACCGCACCAGAGGTCATCGCCATCAAACAGGATGCCGATATCCAGACCTTGGAACCTGTGAACGAGGTCAAGGCTGCCGCAGAGCCCGTTGTCATCAAGTCTGATGCGGACACCCAAACGCCTGCCATTCCAGAGACTGCTGCTCCAGTTCTCGCTGAGAGGCTCAACGCGGATACTCAGACCCCTCCTCCTGCGGATCTGCCAGCCGTCTCCGAGGTCATAGTCATCAGACATGATGCAGATACGCAGACCCCAGCACCTGCATCACAATCGGAGGCGCAGATACAGACAACCGTCGCCCTCACCTCGGAGGCTGATGTCCAGGTTCAGTCTGAAATGCCTACGCCGAGGATGCCTCTTCGCATACGCTCCTTCGCCGAGTCAGCAGCTGGCGACGGCGACTCGACGATCACTCGTGGGCTTGGACGTCTTATTGCACAGGAATACGACGATTTCGACGATGCTGCGACTGAGGCGGGGACGATCACGGCGACGGAGACAGAAGACTTCACGGACGCTCGCCAGACACCTCTTCCGACCCCGACTGAATCGACGGATGACTTCCACTCGATCATGACGGTCACCGACAACGACTTCTCAGAGAGCGACGAGGAGAGTATAAGAGCATCCGCCATGTCCAGTCGCCAGGTGTCCACTTCCCCTACGACATCGAGGCTTCCGTCCGCCACTCCTTCGACAACTCAGCTTCTATCGACAGCTTCGGCGACACCTGCTCGTTCATACGAATCAGTTGGCGTGTCCGCAGAGTTTGTAGAGGAGAGGGTACCGGAGGACACCACAGTGTCGACGATTATCCCGCCTACTCCGAAGCCAGAAGTCAAGGAGATGTCCATTCAGACGGACGAATGGCTCCCAGCCCCGCAACCCGCATTGCCTATGCCCCCATCCCCTGCCCAACCTTCCTCGCCTTCCCTATTCCGCGTCGGCCCACCTTCTCAACAATTCCAATTCATTTCACCACCGCCCTCTGCTGGGCCGACAACCTCTTCCCAACAATTCATCACCTCTCCTTCCACTACTGCCGCTGCCACTGCCGCCGCTACAGCTACGACTCGGGATGTCCCCACATCACTCATCCCATCGCTCATTCCGCGTCCACGTACGTCGCACTCCGATCGCAGACAATCAATCGAGTCGACGCTGTCGTCTGCACGGGATGAGGCTGTCGCCCGTTCTCGTACACCTTCGGGCGTCACGTCAGCTGTTGTCGACAAGTCTCGCCCACCCATGATGATGATTCCCCCGCCGCCTCGTCAACCCCCACCGCCAAATGCTATGCCGCCGCCGACGTTCATCCCAGAAAAGCGGCAACACACGACGTCCATGTCGTCATCCGATGTGCCGCCACCGCGCCCGTCGTCGCCTCCTCCTCCCGAACTCATCCAGCGTGCAACGACGCCAACCTTCGGGCAAGTTCTCTCCGTACCTGGCGTGAGGCCCTTTGGGCTGCGTCATCACCCATCGAGTGTCACCTCTTCCCAGGGTAGTGGTATCCGTCAACTGCCGTCAACTCAGAGCTTCCGTTCGGGCGCTACTGGCCGCCCTGTGCAGTCTAGTCCGTCATCTGTCTCACAAAGCATCCGCGAAAGAGAGCGCAGAGAAATGTCGACAACGTCGCTCACGTCCGGTGGTCACAGCCTGGATTCTCAGCGCTCGTCTGTCTCTTCCGAGCATATGGACCTGGACTACGACAACACGCCGCAGAGAGCTGTCAACACCCCAGCCCCCGCGCCACAGGATCCCGCTGGCGGTACCACCGACCCAAGCATCATCCATGCTATCACTCAGACCATGATTGGCGAGTTCCTGTACAAGTACACTCGCAAGACGATCGGCAAGGGTCATGGCGAGCGAAGGCACAAGCGCTTCTTCTGGGTCCATCCGTACACCAGGACTCTGTATTGGAGTTCAGCAGATCCGGGGTCATCGAACGTCTCTGAGTCAAGCGCAAAGAGTGGTAAGTGTCGCTACCTTCGATCCATTCTCCCAGCAACTGATTTCGCCCGTAGCATATGTGGAAGCAGTGCGCTCTGTGCTTGACCCTAACCCCATGCCTCCCGGCATCTACCAGTACAGCGTCGTCGTATCGACTCCTCAGCGCGAGATGAAGTTCACGGCCCCCACCAAGGAGAGGCATGACATCTGGCTGGGTGTAAGTGCAACACTACCCTAGTTGATCATTCACTCATGTGTGTCTATCTAGGCACTGCAATACTTGCTCACACGACCGGGGCCTAACGCAATGGGGTCGCCCAACAACCAGGCGAATGGCCTTACCAGTCCGGTATCCCTTGAGGCTGAGTTGCCCGACAGCGACGGTCCACAACAGAGACCGAGCGCTTTTGCTAGCCCGCAAAGCCAGCGAAGCGTAAGGACCAGCCGCACCGGTATCAGTGCCGACTCGTGGGGCTCGACTCCTCGTGGCCGTCGTAGCGCTTCACAGCTGTCGCACCACAGGTCAACATTGGGCAAGCGATCTGGAACTCCCGCCGCGGAATACTTGCGTTGGAACGGACCTGACGCTCCATACAGTCCTACGCGCAACTTCGAGCACGTGCCAAGAGCCGACGAGGGAGAGCTGGACTTCGAACTTCACGACGACACCTTGTCGGACGAGGGCTACGAGGGGCTGGAGAACGTTAGGGCCTGCTGCGATGGACGACATACGGTCGGACGATTAGGCAAAGATCACCATCATCATCACCATCATCACCACAACCACCCACCACCACCGCCAGCGCCGCCGCAGAAAGTTGCGAACAACCGGATAAGAGACCATCTCGATCCGAACCCGCAGGATATTACGCGGCCTACCTCACCAGCATGGTCGTTCCGCTCCCGTGCGGGAAGCACGCACTCGACCGAGGGTTCGGGCTTCTTCTCTCGCTTCGGGACGCGGCGGTCAGCTCGCCCAGCGGCGGCCTCGGAGCACGCGCACCGATAACCCCTGCATATAATTCGTTCCGTCTGGAATCCTTGATTGCTCGCTGTTTTATCCCGCTGAAGCTACACCACTCGTTTCTAATCGAACACTCCCGGCATATCGATACCTTCTACGTCTCGTATCCCCGCGTTTCGTCAACATATTATCTTGTGCGAGTATATCCGCTCTTCCACTCCTTCATGGTCCTGCCTAGGTACTAGCAAACCCATACGAATAACAATATAATTCTCAATCCGGAAGCACTCTCAGGTCGTCTAGGTATCATGTATATATGCAGCTCCGGGAAATGTTATACACCGCAGACACTGAATTTCTCTGCTCGATGGCGTCTACGTAAGTTGCTTGTTTGTGCGAGGTCGCGAATCGCGACGTCTGGACGCGCCTGAAATTCCCGCGCGTGGCTCGCGTCGTGCTCCGCGCTTTCTTTCCCACTTCAACCACCTTCGCCTCAGCGACCCGTAGGGCTCATAACCAATGCTCCTCGTAGCCCTGAGGATAAAGCCACGGATATGCGCTAACTTACTGCTTCGACGCTCGCTTTCGCACGCTGCGAGCACGATTCAAACAGAAAGTCCTGACCGTCCGTTCGACATACTCTTCTTCGGGCGTGACGAGTTCTCTTGTTTGGTCCTGGAGCAGCTGCATGAGGCTCGTGGTGAGCGCCCTCCACTTGTCTACCACTTACATCGCTCACTTTCTACAAGATGTATGGCAGGAGCTACATATCGCCACGCAGCCCGACATGAAGACTGGGAGGAGAGGATCTGTGCTCTCTGTTTGTGGGCGTCCTGTCATGCAGAGTCACTTCAATACTGAACCTGTGATGCAGCACCTCTGAAGGTGGTAGGACAGAAGCTCGGCCTTCCAGTACACGAAATCCCACCTGACAAGCCGTCGTTCAGGACCTGGAAGGTCAGGTCAGTCTCGATCTTGCTCGACTTGCCCACTGACCGAGTTCATCATTGTGCAGCCTCCGACTCCCTTTCTTGGCCTTCCGCCGCCTCCATCGCGCCTCCTCGTGACTGCCTCGTTCGGCCGCATCCTCTCGTCCCGCTTGCTGCAACAGTTCGCTTCGGGCAGACGACTGAACGTCCACCCTTCGCTGCTACCGATGTACCGCGGCCCTGCGCCAATACAACACGCGATGCTCGACGGCCAGTCTGAGACCGGCGTGTGCGTGATAGAGATGACGGAGGCGAAAAAGGGCATAGACTCTGGGGAGATATGGGGCGAGGAAAGACTGGTACGTTCAGTCGCATTTTGTGTACGCTATGCAAGAGCTTCATATGGGACATACTAGCCGATACCTGAAGGAATCAAATTCTCCTCACTGCGAGATCTGCTGGCCGTCCGAGGCGGCAAGCTGCTGGTCAGCGTACTGCGGGACATGATTCGGGGAAGTGTACGTCTCAATTCAGGGTGGACCTGCTGCTACGCCAGACTCACGACTTTGGATGCAGGCTCTCGCGCGATATCAGCCTGAAATTGCAGATGCACGACATGCCCCAATGATCACAGCGGAGGACGCGCTCATCGACTTTTCAAAAATGACTGCTGCGGAGATTGTTCGCAGGCACGACGCAATCTCTCATCAAGTAGGTCTCAACGCAATGCATCAAGAACCATTATTCACAACGATGACGGAGTGTAGAAACCGCTATTCGCGTACTTGAAGACCGGAAAGACAGTACAGCTCCATGAGCCATCGATGTACCAACAATTTCCCCGGTCATTGCTCAACCGTCTCACCGTGCCAGGAATGGGCTGGTATGACCCGCGGACCGAAGCCCTCGCAATCCGCTGTGCCGAAGACACAATACTCCTTGTCCCCGAGGTACGAGAGCGTGGCGTACGGACAGGTCTTCATGCTTATCAAACCCCTGCTTTCACAGCTGCAGAGGCAGGACAAAGCGCGGCTATCTGCCAAGACGTGGTGGAACGGCATTCGACCAGAGATGTCTGCTGTAGGAGGCGATGGACATACAGTACTTCAGCTGCTATCGATGCCACCAGCTTTGTGAATACAAGCAGCTTTCGATGCCTTCGTTGGCATCAAGATAACGTCACCTCACGTTAGACATGGCTGCTGTGGCAAACGAAGGTTCTTGCGCTCAGAACGTATCCTCAGAGACAACTGCGGGCGTTAGCGGACTCTGTTTGCACTCCCGATGCCATGACCACGTAGCTCGGGATATGTCGAACGAAATTAAATCGGAACTCGGGTAGGGGATACTACCACCCAGGTGAAGTGCTGTATGGAGGCGGGGGATGACGAGAGTTCAAAACAAAGGGCAGAAATAAGGCTCTCTCAAGTAAATAAAAAGTTGCAGACTTTCATGATGTGGTTGACTCAAAGGCTGGCATCGAACCTACGTCGGTGCTCGACCTCGCTGAACGATGTCAATCGTAGCGGTCCAGCTTGAAGCTTGAAGCTGATCAGTACCTCGTAGAGGTTGGACGCAGTCTATAGCAGCTGGAGCATTAGTAATGTTAGAGTTGGCGAGATACCACGAATGGACGAGCAACAAGCATGATGACCTGCTATGGCAAGCGTCGGAGTGCAAGTCGAGCGGAGAAGGTCTATTCGCCTGGCGGCCGTAGTGCATAATTGCAGATGCTGGACGCTATGAGGATGTTGATATCAGAGCAGATTCAGGAAGGCGCTCCTGTCAAGGGTCGCCGAAATGTTTTGGGACGCTCTGAAGTCGAACGACTCGAGCCCGCCCTAGGGCGCCTACAGACCTGCATTTGAATTTAAACTCCGAACCCGTGGTGGCGTCCCGCCGTCAGGAGCGACCACCACCACCATCACCGTTGCCGCTATCGCGACCGCTGCGTATACCGCAGTGAGGATTACTTCATGCGTAGCGACGTACGAACCCGCCGCCATATCATCGAAAATGCCGCCACCAAAATTGTTGCCTGTACACTCTCGACACCCTGACCTACCCCCTTTCGTTCCCGCGAACATCATGCTCTCTACACCACCTTACAAACCCCATACTGAAGACGCGAGAGCATGTCAATTTTGCTCAGATCCCCAGCCACACATTCATTTAAGGTCATCTGTCGTCGCCCTTACCCCTAATCGTAGTCGCCCCGCCGACAGCCGTCAGCGACGGTCATCCTACCTCGACGCCACCTTCGTGCCTTCACCACGGTCGCAGAAGCGGTGCGCTCGACGTCGCAGCCGTCCCTTTCCTAACCCGCGCGACAAAGCGGCGTGTGCCCGCTTTCGTCTGGCAAAGCGACGGCCATCTGCATCACCGCCGAAGGAAACCCCTGAGCTCTGCTCCCCACTCGCGCAGCCCTTGCAGCTCGCCACTATTTCCCACATTGCCCGGTGCGCCTCAGCAGACCTTCAGCTAGAGCACGAGTCAGTTGCGGCGTCCGTCGTTGGTATTGTTTGTGCGCAGACGAGAGGATGTGAGGATGATGAGATGAATTCGAGGGAACGAGAATACAGGTTTATATACTGTAATTACTTTTGTCTCCGCGTGTCTAAAGGGAGATATTAACGAGAGTGAAAACTGTGGGAATGAAATACCGAGTCAGGACGGAATCTAATCTAGAGGGATTAATCAGGAGCGGAATCTAATCTGCTTATTACTAAGATGAGTCTTATCAATCTTGGAGCCGGCGTCGGTAGTCCCGACGCCTTCGTCTATACTAGGCAGCGCCGACGGCGCATCGCTGATGCGCCCGGCGCATCGAACCTTCGGCCGCGCTCTGTCGGCTCTCTTCACCGCCGAGTGGCGGGCTTGCCTTCAGCCTGCGGCCTCCGGATTTCACAACACTCCCCCTCAACGAGCAGTCATGTTCGCGAGGGAAAGCGCGGCGGAGTGCTTGGGCTTCGAGAGGGCCTTCGTGAACATGTCGGCGACGTTGTCTTCGGAGGCGCAGTGGACGACCTTGATATCGCCTGACTTGATGCGTTCGCGGATGAAGTGGTGCCGGATGTCGATGTGTTTGGAGCGCGCGTGGAACTGGTTGTCGTGCGCGTAGGCGATCGAAGCTTGGTTGTCTGTGAACAGGATGGTTGGTGAGTCCGTGATGACGCCGAGTTCGCCGAGGAGATGGCGAAGCCAGACGGCCTCCTTGGCCGCGTGGGAGAGGGCGATGTACTCGGCTTCCATCGTCGAGAGTGCGACGGTCGCTTGCTTCTTGGAGGACCACGAGATCACGCCGTTTCCCAGGCGGAAAGCGTAGCCCGAGATTGATCGTCGGTCCGAGAGTGACTGCGCCCAGTCGGCGTCAGAGTAGCCAGTAGGGTCTAGGCCGCGTGAGGCGCCGTACGTGATACCGAGGGTCTGTGTGCCCTTGAGGTATCGAAAGACGTGTTTGACGGCTGTCCAGTGCGTGGCCGAGGGGCGCGAGGTGAATTGACTGAGGGTCTGGACGGCGAAGGAGATGTCGGGCCTGGTGCCGATGGCAGCGTACATGAGGGAACCGATGGCGGCGGCGTAGGGCGCTTCAATGGGCGCTTCGTCTTCTGTCAGCGGGATGAGCTTGACGTTCGGGTCGAGAGGCGTCGCGACCGGGTTACAGTCTAGCATCCCGAAACGTTCGAGGATGACTGTGATGTAGCGGTTCTGATGGATCGTGATGGTGCGGCGGGTGCGATCGCGGTCGACCTGAATACCGACGAAGTTCTTGAGGGCACCGGTCTGCGTGATGGCGAAGTGGTGAGCGATGTCGGCCTTGAGTTCCTCGAGCGCTGGGCGCTTCCCGTATAAGGTAGTGTCGTCCACGTGTAGGAGTGCGAGGGTGAGCGAGTCGGACCGCTTGAAGTAGACGCACGGGTCTGCGGTCGATCGGGTGTAGCCGAGGAGGTTCGTGAGGACGTGGTTGAGGAGTTCGTTCCAGGCGCGCCCGGCTTGCTTGAGGCCGTAGATGGCCTTGCGTAGCACGAGGGTTGAGCCGGAGTTGTCTTCGTAGCCGGGCGGTTGGCGCATGTAGATCGGCTCCTCGAGTGTCGCGTTGAGGTACGCGCCCGTGTAGTCGATGGTGTCGTCATCGAGATCGAAGTCCGCGGCAATAGCGGCGCAGAGTCTGAAACTCTCGAGTCGGACGACGGGAGCGTAAGTGTCGAAGTAGTCTTGTCCGGGGATCTGGGAAAAACCTTGCGCGACGAGCCGAGCCTTGTACTTCGCGATGTTCCCTTCCGAGTCGCGTTTGATCGCGAAGACCCAGCGGCAGCCAATGGCCTTGCGGCCTTCCGGGAGCGTGGTCTTCTCGTAGGTGTGGAGTTCTTGGAGCTGGGACATTTCGGCGTCCATGGCTTCTTTCCACTGCGGCCAATCATCTCTCCCCCTGACCTCGTCAAGGGTGCGGGGATGGTCGTAGTCGATGGCCGCGTAGCAGACGTGCGCTTGGGCGCTCCGAGAGTGATCGGAGGCCGGGTCGAAGAATTCCTCGTCGGAGGACTCGGCCTTCTTCAAAACGCGCTCCCCCGTGTTGTGGAGCGTGTTGTAGTCGAGGCGTAGGCGTGGGCGACGAGTCGTGACGTTCCGATCGAGGAGGGCGGCGCGGAGGCTCGGGGGAGTCGAGAAACTGGTTCCTTCAGCCTTGAATGGCGACGGCGCGTTGCTCCGTGATGGGGTGCCTGGCGTGGTGGCGCGTGATGGCGGTGATGCGGTTTCTGTGTCGGGAGCGGGAGACTGCGCCGGCGCGGAATCGCTCTCCCCCTCAAGGGTGAAGGGGACAGAAGGCGGCTCCGGGGTGCGGCGGAAAATGACGTCCCGGGAGACGAGCACTTGGCGCAGCCCGGGGACGAAGTAGCGCCAGCCGGCGCTGGCGCCGCCAACCCCGGTGAAGGTGTATTGTTCGCTCTTGGCGGAGAGCTTGTCGCGCCGATTCTCGGGTACGAGGACCCAGCATGGCTCGCCGAACTCATGCGCGTCTTGCACATTCGGCTTCGAGCCCCAGAAGGCCTCGTGCGGGGTCGTGCCTTTCAGCGCGCGGGTGGGCGTCCGATTCTTGAGAAAACACGCGTACGCCCAGGCCTCCTGCCACAGAAACTTGGGCAGGGAGCGCGCGATCAGCATAGCGCGGGCGCGTTCGGCGAGCGTGCGGTTCAGACGTTCGGCGACGCCGTTCTGCGCGGGGGAGTAGGGAGCCGTGGTGCGGATCACGATGCCGCGAGATTCGGCGTACTGGCGGAACTGTCCGGCGGTGTACTCCTTGGCGTTGTCAACGTGAACGATCTTGACCTTGTGACCGGTCTGGCGCTCGATCAGCTGTTCGTGCTTCTTGAAGCGGTCGAGTGCCGCGTCGCGAGACTTCATGAAGTCCACGCCGACGAAGCGGGACTTGGCATCTGTGAACGTGATCACGTAGCTGTTCCCCTGGAGGGACGTGACGCGTGCCGGTCCCCAGATGTCGGAGTAGATGATAGCGCCGATCTGATCGGCGGACCCTGTGGCGATCTCGGGGAAAGGGGCCCGAGCATGCTTGGCTTGGACGCACGCGTCGCATTCGAAATCAGGGTCCGATGACGTATCCACTGTCATCCCGTCGACCAGACCCTGACGGTGCATTTCCTGCAGCTGCGTGGTGTTGATGTGACCGAGGGCACAGTGCCACTCGTACCACGTCCGCTTGGAAGGCTGGGCAGCGAGCGCGAACGTCGAAGCGGAGGTCGGGGACGTAGGGGAGGGCGGGACGGCGCGCATGTCCATGCGGTAGAGGTACTTGCCGGCCCGGAGCCGGTGTCCCACCGCGACGGTACGAGCGCCTCGCTTGACGTGTAGCGTGGTGCCTTCGCCGACGAAAGTCATGCCGGCGGCGGTGCAGCGTCCGAGTGCGAGCAGATTGTGGGACATGTCCGGTGCCCACAGGCAGTCGTTTAGCATTGCCGTCTTCCGTCCTTCGGGAGTGTCGAACTCGACGCGGACGGTGCCTTGTCCTGGCGCGGCACAGACGCCGGCGCCTACGACGGTGTGGCCCGATAGTTCCGTGAACGTCGTGAATGCCGCCCGGTCCCGGACAATGTGCTTGTCGGACGCGGTGTCGCCAAGCCATACTTCGTTGCCGGTTGCGAAGCTGAGTGTGGTGGCGGTGGCGGCAAAGCTGTACGATTCGTTGTCGGTTTCGACGTCGGCGGCCTCGGCGGCGTTCGCGTGATGCGTGTTGGACCCTGAGCCGGATCCTTGGTTCGATGATCGACAGACGTTCCGCAGATGGCCTTCCTTGCCGCAGCCGTGACAGTAGACGCCCTTCAGGAACTTGGATTTCCTCGGCTTCTGTGCCGAGAATCTCCCGTTCCGGGCGGCAAGGGCGGTCGTGGTGCCGGTCTTTTCTTCGCGACGCATGTGTTCGCTGAGGATGTCCCCGATGACAACGGAGGACTTGGTGACATTCTTCTGTGCCTGAACGAAAGGACCCCAGGACTCGGGGAGTGCAGAGAGAATGTTGAATGCGAACTCATCGTCTGGAACGGTGCCTCCACTCATGGTAAGCTCCTGCCTCATCTTCGTCATCTTTCTGATTTCCTCCTCTATGTTCGCCCCTTCCTCCATCTCGTACTTCTGTAGGCGCTTCGAGAGCGTGATCTTCGCCATGACGCCTTGGGCGGCGTACAGGCTCTTGAGCGTGTCCCACGCGTCCTTCGACGTTTCGCAAGTGGCGATGTGTACCGCGACCTCGGAGGAACATCGGAGTCGGATAGCGCTAAGCGCCTTCCGGTCCTTCTTCTTCCACGCGGTGACGGCGGTTGCTGGTTCGGTGGGGATAGTCGTTTCCCCCTTCGCGTATTCGAGTAGGTCCATCTCGGTGAGGATGTCTTCTTCCTGGACGCACCAAGAGAAGTAGTTTTCGGAGCCCTTGAGGGGCTCAATGCGTACGGAGTGCGACGATGTTTCCGACATCTTGAAGTCGCGTGGCGGGATCAGCGATCTGGCGCCTGAGAGATCTTCGACGTATCTGACGTCACAGAGAGATCCGCGATGGATCGGCAGTCAGGGTTCGGTTCGCGATGACCGATAGCAGTGATGGAGTGTTTCTGGGGGCGGTTTAGAGCGCGGGGCTCATAACCTATTGTTTGTGCGCAGACGAGAGGATGTGAGGATGATGAGATGAATTCGAGGGAACGAGAATACAGGTTTATATACTGTAATTACTTTTGTCTCCGCGTGTCTAAAGGGAGATATTAACGAGAGTGAAAACTGTGGGAATGAAATACCGAGTCAGGACGGAATCTAATCTAGAGGGATTAATCAGGAGCGGAATCTAATCTGCTTATTACTAAGATGAGTCTTATCAATCTTGGAGCCGGCGTCGGTAGTCCCGACGCCTTCGTCTATACTAGGCAGCGCCGACGGCGCATCGCTGATGCGCCCGGCGCATCGAACCTTCGGCCGCGCTCTGTCGGCTCTCTTCACCGCCGAGTGGCGGGCTTGCCTTCAGCCTGCGGCCTCCGGATTTCACAACAGTTGGCTCTCAGGTGCGGTGGGGAGATACCTGGCAAGCTCTGCTCATGCTAGCCGCGGACATGGAGAGAACATCAGCGGAGGGATAGCGCGACTGGTACCTTGACAACTACGCGCTCGAGTGCGAAGCCCTACGCAAAACAAAGATGTATTTTCCTTTCTTTGTTCCCCTATTCGGACGGTCTCTACTTACCCCCACACTGACTTCCCGCGTTTCCCCCCGTCGCTTCACCTATGTTACTGTGCCACCGGTGGTTCTGCTTAGCAGAGTAGCGGAGTGCTAGTCCGGCCAACGTCCCGCTTGCAGTAGCGTACTATCCGCGTACTTTTTGGTCGTAGGTTGACGAGGCTCCTCACGGATGTCCTGAGCTTATGTAAGCGTAGTCAACTGAATCCAACCTCGTTCTCGTTCTTTCCCAACCGCCTCCCTCGCCATGCCGACTTCCGCTTCCGGCAGACCAGACGACACCCAGACGCCGTCCAAGTCGCAGGGCATCCCGTGCTGTGTGCCCGTCTTCCTCGTACGCCAGGCCCCTCCCCTCGCGCTGCCGTCCCGCTCACCTCTCCCTTTCGCATCTCCTTCCACGTCAGCACGCATGTCTAGCTGGCCCTCACGACCGCCGTGCTCGTCGTCCCAGTCGTGCTGCTACGGAGACACAACTCGACGGTGCGCAGCAAAGCGCTGAAGGACGCCCCGCGATGCTCATGGTCATGGGCGGCGCACTGGTGTCGGTGTGGGGTCTCCCATGGAATGGCCGCGTTGTAGACCCTCATTTCCTGAGAACCTATCCTTCCACCGCCGCGCACTAGCTTGAGCCTTTCAGTTCAGCACCCCGCTCGCTTCGACGCAACCAACGCCGCGCCCGTCGACATCCCATTCGCCGTGAAACCCCCAGGGCCAACCCGAAAGCGACACCATGTTCTCTCGAAACTGAACAGCTTGCCCAAACTGCGACCCGATCTGCCACCGTTTCCACTACATGATGACGGATTTCCGACGAGGGAAGATGACTCCGATATTCCGTTTCCGGCACCGAGGCCAGTCTCGCCGACAGAGAGCGTGAGAGGAGGAATGATGAAACGAGTATCGAGATCACTGAGCACGGAGGTCTTCGACACAATAACACGCGTAGCGATACCCAAGACGGTGAAGTCTTCAACAATGATTTTTGCGTCCGGTGCGTCCGAACCTGCTCGCCTGGTCTTCCCATCTGACGCTCTGCTAGATTCCATTCGCTCAGTCGCGCGAGCCCAGCGATATTCACTCGCTAGTCCCAAGGAACCACTCGGCCCTCTACTGAGAGCGTCCTAACACCAATCACCCCCGTCTCAGATGGCAAGCTTGCTGCGGACGGGAAGTTCGGCGGCTCCTTACGCTCCATACTGAAGCCCAATAATACGTCAGGCACGGGTCGGAGTGTCCGCTTCTGCTCGCTAGATGCGCACCCGTGTCATCAGCCCCGAGGCCTCCAGTGCAAACGAGATAGAAGACCCGAAGGTGTTCGGTCGCTTGCAGAAGTCAGTTGCATCAAGACCATCCGCGCGGCAGGTCTTCTCTGCACCGCCTCTCCCTCCACCAGCAAAGGATGCTGGGCCGTCTACGCCCGGCCTAGCATTGATGATGGCCCCGTTGTCGCTGCTGGAGGTCAGACTTACATCGGTGTCAAGGACGTGCGTGCGCTCTCTATTCGTCACTACTCTGACGCTCACTTCCTCTCGACTATCCGTAGACGCAAGCATTTGCCGACCGCATGCGCATCCTCGGTCGCACGAAACTCCCCGTGCTCTCCTAGCGCATACACCGGCCGCCGGCGGACGAAAACCACGCCGCGACATCCGGAACGACCCCGTGCGCGTCGATGCGCCGCACACCGTCGTCAGCGCCGAGAGCGGCGAGGCGTAGGGGGCGTGGCCCGACGCGGAGAAGCGACTCGTGGACGCGTACGAGCGCGACGGCTTCTCGGGGTGGGCGGAGGCGGCGCTCCAGGAGCTCGAGGCGGAGGGCAAGTCAGAGAGGCGGAAACGGGGGCACGAGTAGAGCTCGGTTTGCCGCTCAGGCCGTGCACGGCCTGCTCAGATGCTTGTATCGTTCCGTGATGACTCCCATCCAAGAGGCACATAGCCATTAATACATTCAACGCTGGCAGATGCGCAACATTCAGCGACTCCAGCCCTCTAGGATGAGAAGATTGTTCTGCGCCTGCTCTGTGACAGGCGGAAGCCTACTGCCCCATCCGTCGCTGCCGGCATAGAAGCCCCGTATCAGGTTCTCGACCTCCTCCGCCGACATCTTGATGCATTCCTGCGGATCTGTGGGCACGAACCATCAGAATCATGATATCTCTGAGATACAATGTTCCCACTATTGCTGATCTTCTTGCCCTAGCGCCCCGTGAAGTGCTGCAGGGACGGCATGAAGAGCTTGGCAACCTCTTCCTCAATCGTATCGCGCCCGTCGCCACCGTTCTGGAGGACGCGCACGAGGCGGTGACGGTCGGCGCCACGTTCTGATGAGTACATACGCAATCTCTGCTTCCATAAATTATAGACATGAAGTACCAATGTGCTACATTCTAGGGTTAGATCTTATGAAGTGTTACATACAGTGATACCGAGTCTCGTGCAATACATAATGGTGGGGTACCGGTCATATATAGACGTGGTCTGAAGGCTCGGGGTGTAGGTATAGATATCGCTGTGGCCGTCAAGACTAAGCATGCATTGCGGGAGGAATATTCCGGCCTTGAATACATGATGATTCGAGCGTGACTGGGACCCTGGGGCATGCTCAGCATCATAATCCATCGGAACACGATAAGACAGGCGCACCACGTTGGACACGCCAATCATCATGCCGGCAGCGTCTCAAGGCATCCTTGACTTGGGAACTTCAGAGAACGAGCTACTGCTAATATTGCAGCTTTCGTGGCCGATTACACCAAGACCCGACTCGGGTAAGCTTGTGTTAGCATCGACGTATAATCCAGTGGTGTTGCGATCGTCTGGATAGTGCTCTGTGATATTATTGTTCAAGGCACCATTCTCTTCAAATGCTGTGTCGGCGTGTCCATATTCCAAAGGCTCTCCGATGTTTCCGAGGAAGTTAGAAGGCACCCTAAAACTCACTGAAAAGCGGCTAAAGTGCCCCAAATTGGAGTTATCTCCGCCATCAGGGCTGCTCAGTTGACGCAGATTGAGCAGAAAGCGTTGAATTACCACCTGTGGCTGAACATCGAATTGTATGAGCACATATTCCGAGATCGTATGCACAAGATAGCTTGATACCATGGTCAATAGCAGAGTTGTCATCACCCTCCCCTGTAGATTACGCCTGAGTGAACCAAGCTCTGTAATACTTGAATATAAGCTGAGAACGCGCCTTTGAGAAGGAGTTAGGCGTAAAGGTTGCCGCATAGATAGTGCCAGATGTAAGTAATGCGCTTGTGTGGAGGATTTGAGTCTTCCGTCTAACAGCTGTCACTGAGTACTCACACAAAACACAACGTGCCTAGACAAATGTCATATGTCATGCGAATATTGCACCAGATTCAATTATATTCGCACCGTCACGGAGGAGCAACGAGGTAACAGAGGACTTGATCTTGAGTCTTCTCATCTCGAGAAACTGCCATATCGATTTTCGCACTGTGAGGCCAAGTACTATGCAGTCTGTAGCAATTGCACTGCATTGCCCGGTGTATACGACTGCAATCGAAGATCAGTCATACCTAGCTGCGCTCTTGACGATATAAAACATACATCTGAGAAAGGTCAGATCTTCCCTTATTCGATAAACTAGCTGTTACATACATCAAATTCGTCTTTGGCGGGAGGTCGATGGTATTCTGGCATAGGTATACTCCAGGAGCAACCATCTGCATACTGAACTTATAATGCGTTGAGGATACCTTGAAGTATGTATCAGATAGTGCTCAGAACTAATATCATGATGGCTCACGATATTCACGCAGACAGTATATGCAGAGAGAACAATCACTGGGGCAATAAGGGCCCAAGTTATTTTTGATCCTCGCCACAAGGCGTATACCCGCAGGATCGAGAATACTACGGCATACCCCTTAGCTTCGTGGAATTTATAGGTCATATCAGTACTCACTAGCAAAAACAGCTTGGCTCAGCATGTTTGCAGTGACCGATGTCATAACAAGCACTTTGCACCTGCAAGCACAGCTCAATGTTACAGACAGCAGCTGAGGATAGTCTGGACATCTAGCACATATTCTCAGAATGTACCTGAATAAAATTAGAAAGACGTACACTGCGTCAAGCTGCTCGGAACAGGAAGGCAAGAAAGAACCGGGACAAGGACCATCAAGAATCGGGAGGCCAGTATCAACAGTGTGGTAGCGTTGAAAGGCCTTTGCCACACAAGACGGACTTCTTCGCTGATCGTTACTGCGTATTCATATAGGGCAAGACCTGGAGATCTGTCAGAGTGCTGCCTCTTTAATGTCATTGTACGTAGCTACAGAGCGTTGCAAAGATCACATAATCCGTTGCGATGCTGTCCAGGGAGGAAATTTAATTCGTTGACACTGACCATGCTGTCTGTGAGTACATACCCTATCTCAACAAGTTCTTCAAACGTGCCGCTTGACTGTGTCATCAGCGTTTGTGGGATGAGGACACTGTGCTTATTATAAATTGTATTGCCAGCGAAGTATCATTATATACTTCTCGAATTCGCTGCTTTGACCGCATTCGACCACTGAATGGAGCGACAGCGAAGCAACGGACAGCCTCTCAATCTGTTGAGCAAAAGACCCTTCCTGCTGCAGCTATCGATGAACAGGTCGCGGCACCAGGTTTTGCATTGCCTGCGCTATCTGATTGAGAAGACGTGGCTAGCGGAAGTTGAGACCACAACACCCCAACTTCCCCAAGTGAGAGCAGCGGCGACATCGCACACAAATTTCACCAATATTTACCCCTGGTGCAACACACAAGCCACGGATACATGATCGCTCATCTCTAGCACTGCAAACCGCCCGCTAAAGGGTATATAATACGCAGTTCGCCCACTAAGTTGCATATTCAACCGTTGCCAGGCGCCAGTTCAACTTGTATTCGACGAGCTATCCGGCGCCGTTGAATGATTCAGATACGATCATTTTGAGCCATAGGCCCACACTCTTGTCGCCGTGGGCATAGAAAGGGATCTCATCTAGATATTCGTGGGCGGGCACCGCTGATCAAAGCAGCTGTGCATCGTACATCGCAGCCACTTCAATGACTCCGATGGTAGAGCTGCAGTGGCACAGCAGCGAAGCATAGATGTGGATGTGGCAGTCTTTGCATACACATCATGCCCCCATCGTGCCGCATCTACGTGGAGTCTCAAGATGCGGACCTCTTCCAGAGCATGGCCTAGCTACGGTGTCCGACTGCAGTCGAAGGCCGTGTCTGGCTAGACAGTGCTTTGAATCAATGAGATATTTTACCACAGAGAGCATACATCTATCAGGAATCAGTCATCGCTGTCTGATGTGGGTGCTTCCCGCGCACCCTTCATTTGGACTCGGGCTAGCGTTCAGAAATTCGCGCATGCGGGCGTGTTGCAATATTTTGGACCGTGCACACGGTGTGAGCGAGCCCGAATGTGTCGATGCAAGGTCAATTTTTCTCGCGGCGTATCATCTCAGGACCTCACGATATTTGTCGCGGCTGGAGCGAGGGAGAGAACAAAAACCACGCCGTAGAAGCCTCGTCTTACAAAGGGTACTTTCCAAAGGGATTGGATTCGCAGAGCTGAGAACACTGTTGCAGATTAGCTTCATACCAAGTGGGTTGACGAGTAACCTGCCTGCACTGAGACTGTAGCGTTTTGCGCTGTACTGCCTGGCCAGCTCGCCACTCGACTATGCGCGAACTGCGCAGACGTGTGTATCGTTCCAGGACAGATCCCATCCAGCGGCACGTAGCGATAAATATATTCGACAGATGCGCAATATTCAGCAGCTCAAGCCCGCCCGCATGAGAAGATTGTTTTGCGCCTGCTCCATCACGGGTGGCAGCCTACTGCCCCCGCCATCGCTGCCGGCATAGAGGCCCCTCCGCCGACATCTTGATGTATTTGTGCGGGTCTGTGCGGACGAACTATCAACATCATGATATCTCAGGCATGCAGCGCACGCACTATTGCTCAACTCCTTGCCCTGGCGCTGCGTGAAGCACTGCAGGGACGGCACGACGAGCTTGGCGGACTCCTCATTGGCCGTCTCGCGCCCGTCGCTATCGTCCCGGAGAACGCGAGCGAGGCGGTAGCGTCTAGATCGTGTCTATCAGTCGGCTTTCTAAGCGCACCCTCCAACGGCCTATCATCAGCGCTGTATATATCTCAGCTTCAGGAACCGATATATAACGACGGACGGGCATCTACCAACTCAGTACTAGTCTAGAATAAAATTGAGTCGAGCGACACTTTCCGCCTTTGACTGGCCGGCGGAGCCATTCGCTCCCTCGTCGTACAAGCAAACCGAAGACAGCCTCGGGACATCTCATCGACCGTCTGCCAGACATTAGACCTTCCCTGCGTCCGCCGGTCCCTCCGTCTCATCGTCCTCATGAGTCACGTTCTCCGACTGACTATGATCCAGCGGCTCCCCAAGATTTCCGAGTAATTCTGAGGGAAATCTGACGTCGCCCGAGAATCGCGAGAAGTGCTGTGCGTCTGAGGCTGCATGGGCAGATGGGTGCGTGAGCTGGCGAAGGTTGAGCATGAACCGCTGTACAAGTATGATGGGCTGCGGGAGAAGATGCTTGGTCGTCAGCGCTGCGCATGGACAGAGCCGCAGGAAGATTACCAGAAATTGAAACAGGTTTGCGATCAGCTGGCCCTACATCTACTGATAAGTCGCGCTGTACGCAATCTACGAGTCCAGAGTTGCTTACTCTGAAGGTCTTGGACGTGAACGTCAGCATGTAAAGAATGTTGACTGCAAGTAGCGATCTGATAGGCCATCAACCTCCATGGGACGCTGTTGCACGAGTCCTCACGTACGCAAAATAAAATGTTCCTGTCCGCAATGTGGGGTTGAGAGAGATTGAAGTGGTCAGAAAAGGTGGTAGTGCGCACCGTCTCGCAGTAGCAAGGCTGTTACAGACGACGTCTGTCCTACCTTTCTCATGTCCCACCACTGTCGAAAAGATGGGATCCATGTGAAGAGAAGGACGAGTACGTCAGCAGCAATCGCGCTGAGCCGTGTCAAATACATCACTGGTGCCAATGTTAGCGTGTTACTTCACGGTGACGTGGTCACTGAGCACGCACGCCTGGAGATTGTATAAGCCTTCTTACCCTGCAAGACGTTCTGCGGCGCCACGTACATGTTATACACATTTTGCGAGAAATCGAACGACTGTGAGCAGATTGATAATGACCTCGATATCGTTGTGAGGGCTTCTTTGTTTCTCAACGCCCCAAACTATACGTAGTCAGGCGTCACAGTTGCAATGCGATGTATGGATATCTCACAATGTTTGTCCCGACTGGAAGCGTTGCCAGGATGAAGACGACAAGACTGAATACCGGCCCCAATCGGGCGCCCCGCCACAGTGCGCACACACGTAACGCAGAGACAGCTGCGTCGCAATCATCAGCTTATGGTCGTGTGGGAAAGACTCACACCTACATGCGATGAGTATGTTTCCGAGTAGCTCCACTGATACCGACAGAAGGCGACTAGCCTTGCACCTTGAATATTACGCGAGATGTTACTCTGATTTTTGTCGAGTATGGTTTGCAGAGGACCTCTGGAGTAGAATAATCAGACATTTATTAGTCCAACGGCACATGGACATACACCATTGAGGGCTATACGTGGCCGGCAGTGCGTTTATGAGCGTACCCATGATCATCGTGAGACGGCAGGCAAGCAGGAGGGCTGTAGTAAGGTTGAACCTGCGTCCCCAGACGAGGTGGGCCTCGTCGCAGAACGTTATGATGTACTCATATACACCGAGACCTGAGCAGAGAATTAGCACGTCTACAATGAGGGCTGTGCAACATCGTACAGAGCATGGAGTAACCAACATAACTAGTGGTCATCCTAGAAGCGGCTTCGATTAGGATGACGGCAGAGAGAGCACCAGAGCAGAACATACCCTACATAGAGAAGCTCCTGATACTCCGCGCCAGGTTGTGCCATATTCGACAAGGTAGGAGATGGAATGCTCCTCCAGCAGCTACTGAGTACGACATTGTTAAATACTTTCTTGCTTTCGCTGGTTGATGTGCTTACCTTCTTCGCCTGCGGCTCACACAAAGTCCTGGCTATGCATCAGCCAACAGGCGGTGATGCATTCTCGGGCAGCATTTCCGAGATATAGCGCGATGCCTGTCCGAAGACAAACCTGGCCTTATGTGGACGTTCGACTGGTGTCTCTTTATTACCGTCGCAGGTAGCAGCTTGCAAAGAATACCTCTATAGCTCCCACGAGAACCTGATCAAGTATCAGCTGGAATCAAGAGGTAAGATATGTGCAAACTAGACACGCGTGCAAGGTTGCGCCTGCCCCTAACAGAAATGGTAGCACCACCGCAACATTGCAATCATGGACTGCGGCATGCAGATCTAGGTAAAATGAGATCTCCTGCCTGTAGTTGATTCGCCCGGATCAGATGCAGTTGATTTGGTGTCAGTGGTCGTCGATAATTGAAGGTTCTTTGCTCACCTGAACTATCATTATAGCATAGCGCAAGTATAGGAGCGCCGCCCTTATAACCAGGCGGACTGTACAAGGTCCAGGTTTCATGCTGGCCTGACGGAGGTGTTAGCTCAGGCTGTTGCACGCCTTCGACTCTGAATTAATGACCTGAGTCCGGCGGCGGGGAACAGGATTCTTGCCGCGGTATACCCAGGATGCGTCGGACCTCCCAGGTCCGGGGGCTACCCCTTGCGTTGTCAGGACGCCTTCCGCTCGAAGGAACCAGAATATTTGCACCTCGAGGTCGGAGGAGTAGCCCATTGTTTAGGCTAACGAGGATATGACATCGGTCGTGCAGTACGGCCTGCAAGTTGAAAGCGTCTCGGACTGAGACCCAAGCGCGAGGCTGCTCGCGTGGTTTCCACGTGGGCAACCCCGAGGCGCGGGCTTTGTGGCGTCTGCAGACTCTCGCTTTCCCAACCTCCTCCCTCGCCTTTGCTCAGATGTCGACATCTGCACCCGCCAGACCAGACGACGCTCAGACGCCGCCCAAATCGCAGGGCGTCCCGCGCTGGGTTCCCATCTCCCTCGTACGCCCGGCCCCTCCTCCCGCGCTCGCGCCCTACTCATTTCTCGCTCTGACACTCCCTTCCACGCCGGCACGGATGCCCAGCTAGCCCTCACGACCGCCGCGCTCGTCGTCCCGGTCGTGCTCTTGCGGAGACACAAGTCGACGGTGCTCAGCAATGCGCTGAAGGACGCCCCGCCGCCGCCGCGGAGGACGGCGACCACAGGAGGCAAAGCGGTCGTCCCGCCGGCCGTGCCCACTGCGTCGACGTCGACGTCTGGGTCCGCCAGGGCAGCGAAGGAGGCGGTGCCGAGAGCGAGGCCGGAAGACGACTTCAATTTTGCGCTGTACGGCGCGAAGGCGTTCGGGTACGCGACGCTCATGGTCACGGGCGGCGCGCTGGTCTCGGTGTGGGGCGTGAAGACGTACATGGGGGTTAAGGACGTGCGTGCACCCTCTATCCATGCTACCTATGTACTCAACCCCGTTCTGTCATCCGCAGACCCAAGAATTCGCCGACCGCATGCGCACCCTCGTGCGGACGAAGCTCCCGGTACTCTCCTCGCGCATACACCGGCCGCCGGCGGACGACGACCACACCGCGACGATCCGGAACGACCCCGCGCGCGTCGACGCGCCGCACATCGTCATCAGCGCACAGAGCGGCGAGGCGGAATGGGCATGGCCCGACGCGGAGAAGCGCCTCGTGGACGCGTACGAGCGCGGCGGCTTCTCGGGGTGGGCGCAGGCCGCGCTGCAGGAGCTCGAAGCAGAGGGCCGGTCAGAGAGGCGGAAACGGGGGCACGAATAGAGCTCGGTTCGTCAGTTCGCCGCTCGGCGGTGCGCGCACTGCGCAGATGTGTGTATCGTTCCGTGACAGATCCCATCCAGCGGCACATAGCCATAAATACATTCGACAGATGCGCAACATTCAACGACTCCAGCCCGCCTGAATGAGCAGATTGTTCTGCGCCTGCTCCGTCACAGGCGGCAGCCTACTGCCCCCGCCGTCGCTGCCGGCATAGAAGCCCCGTATCAGGTTCTCGACCTCCTCCGCCGACATCTTGATGTATTTCTGCGGGTCTAGGGCGCAATCAGCATCGTGATATCCGCGAGCAGCAATGCACGCACTCTTGCTGAACTCCTTGCCCTGGCGCTGTGTGAAGCGCTGCAGGGACGGCACGACGAGCTTGACGGCCTCCTCCTTGATCGTCTCGCGGCCGTCGCGGTCGTCCTGGAGGACGCGCGCGAGGCGGTGGCGCTCGGCGACCTCCTCGAGCGCGTCGAAGAAGCGCGTGAACTTCTCCTTCGTCGCGCTCTTGCTCCGGTCCTTGTCCTCGAGCAGCGTCTGCATCAGCGGGCTGAAGTTCGAGTCGAAGTAGCCCGCCTTGGCCGTGCGGAACGTCGACGTGAGCACGTCCTGCGTCGGCTTCGACAGCAGCGCGCGCACGTCCGTGCGCGGCGCGACGAGCAGCCGCGTCCGGATGTACGACACGTTGTTCAGCAGGAAGATCGAGCCGAACGCGGGCCGCTTGTTCGTCCGCGAGAGCGTCGTCAGGCTGCCCAGCACCGTGTTGATGACGTCGACTGCGAACCGCGGCTCGTCAGCGGCGGCGCACAGACCAGAGACTGCGTACGTACATGTGTAATGCTCAAGAACGGTTTGCTCGTCAATCTCGACTGACTTGGGAGCTTTCCCGACCTGTACGCCTTGACCCATCTTCCAGTTGCCGTCCCCAAGCGTCAGCAGCGCAGCGCCCACAGCCTCACGGACCTCGGGCAACCGCTCGACATATTGCACAGTCTGCATTGTATCAGTACGATATCCAATCTGCCAGATGAGCCATGCTCACAGAGAGGGTAAAGTCGGCGAGACCGGTACTGAGCTCCCCGCCCTTGCCAAGTGCGGCTGCCTGCAGGTCGGCCAGGAACTCGGGGAAGCTGCGCAGACATGCCGCACGAATCGAGTGCAGGCCGTCCTTGAGCTCGTTCTCCTTCCGCCCCGACCGTCGACACATGACGTCGTCCCATCGTGCCTGCAGTGACGACAGGCTCGCATAGGCGGACAGGGCCAGGAAGGTGTACTTGTGCAGCGACCGCTTGATGAGCCCGCTTAGTGACGAGAGCGTTGTCGAGAACAGGTTGACGAGAGGAGTGATGAGGGTGGCGAAGGTGGTCGAGAGTACCGACTGGGTTGGCAGGGGTGCGAGTTCAAGCAGCAGGTCGTACTCTTCCTGTCATTCGGTCAGCATACACCAGAGACCGAGAGCAGGGCACTCGCACCTCTGCGACTGTCAGCAGATTGGCAACCCATGCTCCAAACTCCCTCCCAGCTGCGACTCCGTCGATGGTCTCCGCGCGGTCCACCACGCGCCGCGCATAGTTCTCCAGGCACTTCTTCCCCCACGAGCCGCGCATGTCCGCATACCCCTTCTGCGCCTCCTTCAACGTCGACTGTATCGCAGGTGCTGCAGGATGTGACGGGTGCGTTGCAGGTAGAGGGAGCTGGCGGAGGAAGGTCACGAGCGGAACGAGGCTGGGCTTCAGGGACGGCGGGAACGGCGAGAGCTCGAAGTCAGGGCCGTTTGGCGGCGCGCCGGACGACCCTTCTGCGACCATCTTCGTGTAGAGCTGCGTGAGCTTTTTCGCACCTGTCTCGACCAGCCGTGCCTGCGCCGTGGTGAGTGCGCCAGTGAGCGGGTTAGAGGCGGTGCACGCACTGTGTCCCGGACATCCCTGTCTAGCGACTTGAAGGCGACACTCGCGTTCAAACGCTCCAGCACATCTTTGTATGTTTCCAGCTGTCCCGGTTGCGGGCTGCACGCGCATCAGTGCTCCCGTCTCTTCGTCGCAGGGCGGTACGCACCCGCGCAGGATGAGTGCTTCCTCCGCCGCAATCCCCTCCTGGTTACTCGCAACTTCGTCTATCTTCTGTAGCGCGGCCTCAATATCTGCAGCGCGTCAGCAAGCATTGTGGAGATTGTCCGACCTGACTGACTCGTGGCTCGCCGCGTCAAGACCTGCGTCGAGTTGTACAGCGGGAGGATGGTCTTCTCGAGCTTGACGAGCCGCGTGTCGAAGCTGGAGAGAATCGCTGTAAAGCTCCAGCTCGAGACCCATGCATAGGGTGCGGGGGAGCCTCACAAGTCATCCGCTGCGAGATCTGTCGCGTCTTGTTCAGGTTCTGCTCGAGCTGCAATCGCGAAGCGGGGTGAGATTGGGCGGCGCGTCCCTCGGCGAGCAGACTCGTACAAGCTCGATCTCAGCTGTCTCGTCGTCCATAATGTCGTGCAAATAATAAGCTCCAGAAGTCGAATCTCCAAGAATCACAGATGGCGAGTGAAGGGAAAAAGCAAGCTTGAGCGGCGCAGGATGGTAGCAGGTCGCAAGAGGATTGGCGCCTACATCGCCGAAGTCGCGTTTCCTGGTCTCCCTCGTACTTCCACCTGCTTTCTGACCGGACTCTTGTAAAAATTTGACAGAAATTCACTTGCTCTCCAGAGCACCCTCAGACTCTGTTGCAAGCTCGTATTCGGACAAGCGTGACATATCGAGTTGCAGAAACTTGCTACCTGGTTCTCGTCCTCCTTCCGTGTTTCTTGTCAGGCAGAGCCTCAGGTGCGCTCATAATCCAATGAATTCCTACACAGGCCGTTGATGTTGCATTAGTCATGCTTGACGACAGCCCGCCGGACTCGCCGCATTTTCTTGAGCCTGACATCGCGGAGGATTTCGCAGAGGAATTTGCGGACGACTTCGCGGATGCTGATGATAACCTCATCTCGGCCGAGGAAGGTCACTCTGACCTTGTGTACAACACCATTCTCAACACATACTGTGAGACATGGGCCGAATTTCATTCCTGGGACCAGGCTACCGCATCTGAAAAGCTGGCCGGACTCGCCGTCCCTCAGAGCATGGCTGGCGCCGTTGAGTTCGATTACGCCTTCGAGACCGAGGAGGGCTCCGAAGACATGGTTGCGCAGGTCTTTAAGGACGCCAAGGCCGACGACTCTCTGGGTATCTTCACAGTCTGCGACTGGGATGCAGATGGCCGTCTCGAGAAAAGTGCGAGGCCTGTGCTGAGCAGACGCGGGCGTCGGACGCGGAGCCGCAACACCTGTTTCGAAGAGCACGCGTCCTATGAGGCTTGCGCGCCGTCGAACTCTCCCATCTGGTCGAACGATGACCTCTCTATTTGTCGCCACGTGAAGTATGGCGACGATCCGAAGTTCAACGCGAGAGGGTATCTTCGCCAGTTCGCAGCCATTCAGTGGCAGCAGCCGACATGGCGTGATTTAGACAGTAAGCAAGACGTCTTGTGATTGTCACCTGTAATTATGACATTCCCTCCCAGTGGGCCTTATTGCCGCAAAAACAATACAAAAGCTTACCGCATGGGCAAGCGAGGATCCGGCTTTCAACAAGGTGCAGATTTTCTGGGATGACATCGGCGCAGCCGGAATTATACCCATGGATCTTCCAGCAATGCTTGATCGTCTAAAGCACCGGTGGGTACGTCGTGGACCACGAGTCCCAGTATCTAATGCCCGTGGGGTCAGAGACTGTATCGGCTGGCCATCCAACGGCTTCAAGTCCGAGCTAGAACAGCTCGTACCGCTCTGGCGCTCAGATAATGAGCCATGGATGTCGTCTCGCGTCGCTGGCGTGCTGGCCTCGTTCTGCCCGAAAGCTGGCTGCGTACAGTTCGAATGCTTCAACGATCGTAAGCTCTCAGTCGATGTTTGATTCCACGTAGATTCATATTGTATCGCATTTCTAGCCTACCCCACTGGCTGGACCTCGGGGCGCATGGGAACCACTGAGCTCCGTAATGAAGAGCTGAAGGCCAGATACAGACCTCGCAAACCATGTGGAGTCGACTGCTTTTTGACTGATAATCCGGACCATCAGGTACGCTTCAGACCCAGTCAGCTCGTTCACGGCAAATTGCTAAATTATCGTCAGGCCCCGGTTGGATGGGACAACAATCAAAATACGCATTTACTTGATGAGATGCTAGCCGCAGAGCCCGACGCTGTCCCGTGTATCATATCGCAGATACTTCTCAACGAGGTTCCTTGCTACAGGGTCTGTCTACCAGTGGACTACCGCACTCGTCTCATGGACACGCCCTGAAATCGGTCTCATCCAGGTGTTCTCTCGACGCGAAGCAAAGATCACAATCAGCTCTGCAGACGTGAACGCCGCCAGGCCCAGATGGAGTATTACTGTATACATCACTGGTGACACGACCCTTGCTGATTGGACCGTTTGCAGACGATGTCGACGCAGACCCCTTGGCTTATACCATGTTCGTTGCCGGCTCTATCTCACTTGCAGCTGACCCGTCGTATCCGTAGGCCTACCCGATGTGATCATGAAGGGCCGTGCAATAGCCAGAATTGTCGCTGCTTTCGCGAGGGCGTACACTGTCAATGGAACTGTCTCTGCGACCTCAGCTGTGAGTGAGTCCGTGATTCTTCACAATGTATACTCCTGATCATGGGTGGGGACCACTGACCGTGACAGGCAACATGCGCTACGGTGGCTGCGAGCACCATGGCCATGGCCAGGCTACGTGTTCGACTCGGGGGTGTGCCTTGCTGCATTAGCCCTAACGCTGCGCGCTGATGCAGAGACCCCGCAGCGACCCGTCCAAGCGAGCACCTTGTGACTGCGTTGAGATGAAGTGGGAGTGCCACCCGATGCTCTGCGACTGCACGAAGCGTCGGTGAGTGTGTGCGCTTGGCATCCACTTGTAGCCTGACTGTTGAGACGTGACCTTCTCCTTCCTCCCTCGAAGACCGCTCCTCATTGAACGCACCGCGGAGCCGATGTGCAAGAACGTTGAGATACAAAGAGCAAAGCCGGCGGTACGGTCCCTCAACGTGAAGTGCGACCACATCTGATCCCTCCGTACCGATTTGCAGGCTATCGAAGTTAAGGCAGCAACATACGGTATGGGAGCGTTCGCGAAACAGACGATACGCCGCAAGGAGTTCCTTGGAGGTATATTGCAAGCCTAGTTCTAGCGTTGAAGACGAGTTGAACATTTCTTTGGCACAGAGTATGTTGCCGAATTGTTCCCGTGGAGAGCTACCTACGTCTCTACTATCGGAGAGTAAGCGTATGTTCCCAGTGCCGAGCCTTTGGCATGGCTCACCGAACTATCTAGGTTCTTGAACAAGTTCGGCAACAATTACGCATTTTCAGCGAGCAAGACAGTTGTAGCGGATGCAGCAAATGTCGGGAATGAGACGCGGTTCTTCAACCACGCGGAGGACGCGAACGTCGCGGCCGACAGTAAGTTGCACGCAGCTTCGAGTCGGGTAGTGACTCAGGATGACTTGTTGACAGTCAAACTTGTCAATGGCGATCACAAAGTGGTATTTTATGCTAGTAAGTGGACGACATACTTCTAGCGAGTCGTGTTCTGAGGTACCTGCCAGCGCGGAATATCAAGAAGGGCGAAGAGATGCTCTTCAATTACGGACCTGGCTACTGGAAACGTGATTAGAGGTATGTGCACGCCAAGACGTGTACTACGAGCAAAATAAATTGGTCCCGTTATCGACGAATGAGTGAACGATACTACAAATACAGTAATACGTAGGGTATGATTCCAGCGGAGGATAGAGACTTCAGCCTCAAGGTACAGCTCATTCGTTCGACGATTCATCGTTAGAGTCGATGAGACTAGACAGACCGGGTCAGTCGAAATGTCATCACGAGTAGACGACGGCGCGTACCTATATTGCTTCAGCAGCGAGCACTCTCCGCCGTTCTCAAGATCGATGCTGTAAGAGTAGAAGTAGCCCTCTGACGAAATCACCATGACTTGTGGCATTGTACCGCTCAGCGCGACTATGCACCGTGCGCCGCTAGTGGGTAGCCTGAGGAAAGCGAAGTCGCGCGACGGCTCCCAGACCTCGGTCAAAGCGCTGGGTAGATATCCGCCCATGGAGGACGTGATATTTTTCGTCAAGTGTAGAGAGCGACGACGGAGACTCGATCTGTTGTAGTGTCAGTCTAGGACCGCTGAGCTAACGGACTGGTACTGACGATACGCTAGCGCCACTCTTCTTCTGCTGCTGCGCGTATGCCTCATAGCCCCCGTCTAAACCGTGCGTGCCTTCTCGACTGTCGATGGAGTTCGATGGGCTGGACGGCGACGCTGGCGACTTCGTATTCGCAGAATTGGCTCCAGACCCAGACTTCTGCGGACCTAGCTTGAAGATATGGACTGTGTCGTGCGCAGAGCTCACTGCCAGGAGTGTTGAAACGAGGTTGAAGTTGATAGAATAGATCTTCGCCTCTCGCGTCCCGCGGCGGAACTGGTAGAGTTTCTCTGCTCCGGGAATACTCCAAACTCGAATCACGGTGCCCTTGTCCGACGCTGTGGCAAGCATGGTACCCGATTGGTTGATGGACAGGAATGATATAGGTGACTTGTGTGCCTGGATGACGTTGGCAGTCGTGAGCGAGCGCGTAGAGAAGAGTAAGACGTCGCCAGTTTGCGTTGCGGCGGCCGTTGAAGGCTGGCCAGAGTTCGCCTGTGTCAGAGAGGTCGGAGAGGGTACTGGAGAGGAATATGCAAGGTACGAGTTCTCCGAAGATGGTGACAATGCAACGATCGCTGGAACGCGTTCAGTGCTGAGCTCAGCGTTGAGGGTAAGTCGCGCACCTTCTGGGTTCGGAGACGTCTCTATGACATGTAGCAACCGCATGTTCGAGATGTCGTAGATGTAAATCTCGACCTCTAGGACTACGACTAGCGTCTTCCGGTTCAGCTTCACTGCGAGGATCGACGAAGGAAACAAGAGTTCGCATATCATGGATTGCCTCTACGAGGGTTCGGGTTGAGCATCAGGAGTACAACATGAAGTCGTGCCGCGCACCTTCGTGTTTACAATCTGCAGCTTTCTTGGGCTGGAGTGTGGCTGGTCCGCAGCGCCGACAAGCGCGATGAGTGACGTGCAGAACAGCATCTCTACGATTCCCCTAGCACCGTCATCTGCTAGCCATCAGTCAAGCGTCTGGTAATAAAGTCAGGTCAGCGTACTCATAGTGTAGACGCGACCAAATGGATCACAGTTCGTGATGCTGTAGCCTTTCCGCGTCCCGACGGAGATGCATCTACGACCATGAGCCAAGGTAGTGCGTGTCCGAAGAGACACTCACGTAAAGTCCTGGTTGAAGTTTGCAAACAGCATACTGTTGGAGTTTCGTTCTGCCATCGCGGTCGCTGGGTTGTGTCGTAACGGTCGTGGTGGTCGAGAGCGAATCCGAGTGAGTATGGCGGGGCAGACGGTGAACGAGCTTGACCAAAGAAAGCAATAAGCAGATAAGATATGCGCTGCTTTGCCGACTTGGATGAACACGGCAATAAATTGATAAGCGTCCCCAACTCCCTGTAGGGAAGAAGCAGATAAGATAACTGCCCGCATTGTGTCCTCGTTCGCTGACTCAGCAGAGCTGCAGAGGCCTACAAGCAACGCCGCGGTTTCGGCACTTGCATCTTACCTCCACCCTTTGTCTCCGTCCACAACTACAGCCATGGTACGTTCAGGTCGATATCCGCATCCACAGCCTCTACTGATCACTTCGTATAGTCCACAAACTGTCGTCGTCGCCTCATCCGCGATTTCAAGAGGCTCTCGAGCGACCCGCCCGGTGGCATCTCTGGCAGCCCATGCCCCGACAACATCATGCTTTGGAATGCGGTCATCTTTGGTCCAGGTGAGTCCCACAATATTATGGTTGTAGGTCGTAGCTGACACAGTCATAGTGGACACGCCGTTCGAGGATGGCACATTCAAACTTCTACTCACCTTCGACGAGAGCTACCCGACAAAGCCACCAACCGTCAAATTCTTGTCGCGGATGTTCCACCCCAACGTCTACGCGAATGGGGAACTGTGTTTAGACATCCTCCAGAACCGCTGGTCCCCCACATACGACGTCGCCGCCATCCTCACCTCCATTCAAAGCCTTCTTCACGACCCGAACCCCAACAGCCCAGCGAACGCCGAGGCTGCCCAGCTGTACCGCGAGAACATGAAGGAGTACGTGCGGCGGGTACGTGCCACGGTCGAGGAGAGCTGGCTTGACCCCGAGGAGCACGAGAAGATGGAGACGGAGACAGCTCCGCCAGAGTCGGCGGCTTGATACAGGATCACTCATCGGACGTTACGCATATTGGCCGGGCACGAGCATTAATGTAATCTTGTTGTATGTTAGTTCCTCATTCTCTTATACACTCTCACATAGTATGGAATGGTATCCTGGTTCACAGCGAACAACGGCGCTACACGCGAGGTCCCCTGAACTTGCCATATCGGTACGTTGACTAGGGTCCATCTGCTCCCCTTTCCACAGAGGTCCGCATGCAGGAAGGCTTCGGAACATAGCCCTCATGCTTCCGAGATCGCCTTCGCCGTCGGCGGACGAGGGTCAAGGGCGTCGAGGCTTCGGAAAGTGTGGTGGGAAGCCGACGTCGCCCGCTGAAGATCACCCATTGTGGACGAAGAACGGCGTTCCCCTTGCTGAGTACTCGTCTCCCGCTCCGCACACGTTGCACGAACGTTGACTCACACACTACTCTTCGATAGGGTGCCAAGCGAAGGTCTTCGTAGGCTTTCGCGTGTGGTCGTGTGACCACGCGCCTCGCTCGTGGTGAGCTAAGGCGTCCGTTGGCCAAGCTCAAGCTCGAGTAGGGCCACATTTCGCCATAGCTGTCGCCTTGTAGAGCCCTGCTGGACACGGCGATATGTGGTCAGAGTTCTACATCTCCGGAGTCCCGGATGGCGCGAGACACTCTGGACTGCAGTCGGCAGACACGCACTTATGCTGCAACTCGCTCACGATATGCCCACGTCGCGCTGTAAAGAAATATAGGCCGCTAGACACGATCGGACCTATGCGTAGAACAGGTCATTTGGCCAGTGGATGACTTCGATTGTTGCAAGATGAATAATATCAGTCCGCTCACGGAGTGCAAGGCTGTATACTGTACAAGCGCGTAAATGCTACACAAATGAGTCCCAGCGAAGGCTACAGCTGTTCATTATACTACAGACTCGAGTGATGAAGCAGGTAAAATTGCATATTCAGCCAGGCTATGACAGCTAGCGGTCAGAGATCCGTCGTAACGCGGCGAAATGACCACGACTCACTATCCTAAGTTTGAACGTGTCGTCAACATCGTCGCGGATGGTTTGATTCAGCTGACTGCATGATGGCTGAGGTTTAGACCAAGACGCGGGAGAAGATTCGCAGCGACGTACGCAAGGACGGCTACTGGCGACGGGCACGGCGGGACCATCTTCAACAGCGCAGGCGGAATCCGCTCGAGCGCATGATAGGTGCCGTTGTACCCTGGTGAGTCGAACTTGAACATGATCTGGACGCCTATGAACTCGGGGCCTTGCTTCTCGATGAGCTTCTGCAGCTGGACGAAGTCTTCCGGGGTTGGCTCGAAGTCGATGCGTGCGAGCTGGAAGATGCGGCCGCGTCCACGGACAGTGTCGGGGATCGAGGAGCAGGTGACGATCATACGTTTCCGCATGCCTGCTAGGGGATCGTCGTCGAGCTTCAGGATGCATCGCGCGTACGACTTGATCATGGCACGAAGTGCAGCGTTCGCGAGCATGTACCGGGCGAATCGAGTGTGGGCGTCCTTGTTCGACTGTGTTTCGGAGGCGGAAACGCAGTACGCTTTGTGTCTAGGCCTAGGGCAGTACGTCAGCTCGGCGAAGGGTCGAGGGGTAGATCTCCCCACCAGTCCTGTTTCTGGCACTATGAAAGATGTTAGGGTGCAAAATCTTGACCACAAAACGGCAGCACGAACGAACCTCGGGTCCACAATAGCAAACTTGGAGACACTGCGGAGGTTGTGAGAGCAATGAGCCCTTTGCCACAAAGACGAAGCGCGCCGACGTACCCTGGAGCAACGCTTCAGCTGCACCTTCTCGCCCGACACCTGCACCCTCCCGCACTGCGGCCGTTCGCAGCATATACCCGCTTTGCCACGCTCCCTGAGGTACTCGCGTGTCGCATGCGGCATCTCTGCCACCATGGGCGAGTCATGGATCGCGGCTGTCCTCGACGCCTTGATGCTGTCGTAGTCCTTGTTCGAGCGTGGATGCATACGGTTCGTCGCATCGATGAGGTCGATGCCGATGCCGTCGTCAGGGATGTCTGTCTGTGGCCTTGGGGGCACGCCGAACGCGCCAGCCTGGAGGAAGGACTTCTTCCACGACTCGGGCACTGGGCGGCCTGACGGCAGCACGTCGGGCAGCAGCGACGCGATGTCCCTGGGGATTGACGGACGCTGTTCCTGCGCCGAGCGGGACGACTGCCCAGGCTGGTTCGGGCGAGCTGGCATAGTGAGAGTCGCGATGCAAGAACGATAGGGTGGGCGGCACGATGTGGAAGAAGACAAGTGGGATCTAGACAATGCGTGAACTCTATCCCTCCGAGATGGCTCCTTGTTGCCCACACGGCCGGTTTAGAACCAGACAGTCATTGCACGCCTCCGACGCCTCTCCGAATGGAGGACATAGGGCCACATAGCGACGAGATGGAGCAGGAAGTGGTCAAAGGAGAATCTAGCGGTAAATCACTAGGGGCGCGCCTACACGCAGATCGTGCTTGGACCGAACGTATTCACGGGATACAGTTGCGTGTGCAACAATAGTATTTGCTACAAGCTATTGTACATATCCGTCCTCGTGTAACCTAGCTAAAAAGCCAGGCCGAAATAACATTGCGCAGAAGCCACTGAAAGGCGAAGTGCAAAAGAGACGACATACGACGCCAGATACCAGCGACCGAGTGTAGTCACCCGCTGACCTCGGTCCCGTTCACGTTTACGACGATCTTAACGGGGAAAGGAGAGATTCCCTGGGCATTCGTGATGAGCGGCACCGCTGAGCGACCTCGTTCCGAGGATGTATGCGTCAGCATGCTCTGTAGACTCTTCTTGAGAGTGGCAGTCAAGTCTGCATCGTATTTCTGGCGTTCTATACCGTGCGTTAGCCCATTCAAGTATGCCACAATTGTGATATTGTCTTACCTCTTTCCGGGATTGGTGGCCGTATTTCCGCGTTCACGACCCTTGTTGCTGGTCCATGAGCGAGCACAAATAGCACCATAAGATGGCTTTACCACTGTTCCCATGGCACTTCTTCCTGCAATGCGGAATGTCAATGTGACAGACCTCCCTCACGTATACGAGACGTACTTCGCTAACAAGGAACCATGACTTTCTCGACCGTTTCTCCGAGAAGGTCACAATGAACTGAACCATCATATGAGCAATGATCCGCCTCCCATTCCCAGGAGTGCCACAAACCTGACCCCGTTTGTTCACATCGCTCTCTACGCCTTTCCAAAATGCATCCACCTTCAGGTCGACAAGCTGCTTGATCTCGGGGTCATCTACCGCAGGCTTTCACAAATATTAGCGCGGCGCAGTACGAGAACCACAAGGCACGCACCATGGATACATCGAGAACCTCTCGAATTTCGGGCTTCAACGTCCCAAACAAGCGGTGGAAGAGTATGGAGTGCAGCACAGCGGTGAGCACATCCCGGGCCGTCCGCCGTTCGAGCGACTAGCTGGCTCTGCGTCAGATTCAGCACTTCTCGTCTCGCTATGCCGCTCACCAGGTCGATCTTGACGATGGGTAAGTTTGGGCTCGACATCGTCCGGCCGCAAAGCGTGCGGTGTGAAGGCGGAGGGCAAGCCGTCGTCCTCGCCTTTCCCCGCAAAGCGTGGCCGCATCTTATCTCGCTATTCCCTAACGCGGCGCAGCTTGATCGGGGATGGTGCGCCCTCGCAGCGGCACGTGCACCATGATTAGAGAGTTTGCGATTCCGCCCGGCGGATGCCGAAAGCGTTGCGAAAGCGCCCAGAGCGGTTGCGGTTGCGCGCCGCGCGTCGCGTTCGCTCTTTACCACAGTGCTATGTTCTCCATTTCGCCA
>BPQB01000114.1:0-86339 GCA_019973155.2 Phanerochaete sordida
ACGTCTCAAGGTTTGACGGCCGTCCTCGTGTTAGGATATCGAGCTCACAGCCTTGGAGCGCTATGCCAGTGCGTGCAACGCCTAGCCCTCTCACACACCACCACCGCGCCCTCGCTACCTGCAGATCTGTTCTGAGAAATGTATCGCCTCGCGCGTAATACCCGTGCGCCTGAGGACGTCTACGCCGCCAGCCTCGAGAGACTGGGCTTAGGATACCCGCTCTGGTGCCCCGAGCCGGATGCCTCTGGGGAGCCACAAATCGCCGACGTTGGTCTGCTACACGAAGGCAAATTCGTCCGTCTCCTCCACCTCGACACTTCCGCACCGGAGAAAAAGGTCACTCGCTTCAAGCCCCCCTTTGAGAATATCGCACCGCTCCCGCCGAACACAATCATGATCACTCGAACCGACGACCGTCTGAGCGCAAACCACTACTGCAGCCATGGAGTAAGGAGCAAGGACATACGCGCCTCTGTCACGGTGTGAGTGACATTTTATCGGGCAGGTCGTATATTTCTGATATCTCCGCAGGCCTGTCGACGCCAGCACGTCTCTGAACCTGCAGGCGGACTACACCTGCCGCGAAGCGCAGGGCGCCGCGCTGACGCTTCAAACCAATGCAGACGCTGAGCAGACACTTCCCAACAAGTCGCTCAACAGCTACATCCTGCAGAATTTTGCCGCGTGGCGCGAGTATGCCACAGAGGTGCTAAACCTCGACGTCAAGGCGGAGGATCTGGTGGTGGTGATCGGGTGGGTCAAGACCGCGCCGGACTGGACTGTGACGGCGTTCGGGGTCGACAAACATGCGAAGACCTCGCTCTCCCTTGGTGCGAAGATTGCAAACTGGGTCGGTGTCAGTTTGAGCGGGGCATTCTCGACATCGATGAGGACTTCGTCGATACAGCGACGGGCACCACGGCACCCGCATCAATCCCAGCATCTCGACGGCGTTGTTCACAGGAACCAGTGCGTTTTCATGAAGCGCATGAGAGTAAAGGAGCGACCAGTTTTCCCCCGCAAGATCGTCGCAGGCGCGGGCTACGATGATTACTCTCCCTGGCGCCGTCCCGCACAGGATGCTTTAGAAGCAGCAGGAAGGGGTGTCGAAGACGAGAGGCGGTACGCTGAAGATTGCTGGAAAGAGTATATAAGTGACGTAGGTCGCTATTTGAGAGCCATGTCGTTACGGATGGCTCAACTGGGCCTAGGGGAGAATACGTGATCGATTGGACATCACCCAGGACTACATCTTTGAGGTGGGTCCTTATATCACGCCTGCGAGCAGTCACATGCTAACTATCGTATGATTAGACTTCGACTGCCACTGTCGCCGTAGTGAGCGACGACCAGGTCGACATTCTTCTTGTGCGTACGTCCACAGATCCGACTACGGTAATCACTGACCAGATCCATCACAGTGTGGCCAACATATCGTTGACTTTGCAAGCTGGCTTCGAACAGTGCAGCCACGGGTCGAGGTGGACAATCACGGGGGTGGGTCCCCTGTTTCATACCTGTACTTCTCAGACTGATCGCAAGTCTCGCAGTTGGGTCATTGGACATGGGAGATATCATTCGCTACCAGCAAGAACACAGGTTTACAAATCCACCCATCACGCCCGCCGACACCGCCGTTTGGCCTGCGATCAGTCGGAATGGCGCAGGATCTTTGAAGGACAGTCAGATTCTGCTCGGACCGACCGGGACAAAGGCGTGTCCTGTAGCGTACAAATCCGTTGTATTCGGTGATGTTGAACAAATGCCGAGTAATTGTCACTTTCTTCGCCTTAGAGGCAAACCATTGATGATGTATCACTATCACAGTCCATCTGCCTGAATCTGTATCCTTATCGACAGACGGCATGCTGCTAGCAGCAGCGACCGAAAACACGATTGCCGTCTGGCGGCTCCAAGACGGCCTCACCGTCCAACGGCTCAAGAAAGACGGGCATACAGACACCGTCGAGCAGATCACTTTCTCGCCGGACGGTCAGTACATCGTCTCGGGAGCCGAAGACAAGCTTGCGCTCGTCTGGGATGTCAAGACGGGCGACGTCGTGCACCGTCTGGAGGGGCATGAGGCGTCCGTCACCTACGTCGCGTTCTCCCCCGATGGCACCCAGATCGCGACCCGCTCCAGCGACTCCGAGCTGAGGATGTGGAGCGCCTCGAGCGGCGAGCTGCTCTATGCCATTAGGGATCTCAAGTCACGACTCAGCACCGCCATCCTTTTCTCTCCAGACGGCTTCCGCCTCGCTGCACGCTCAGATGCCACGATCGAAAACACGTCTGTGGTGGTCTTGGACTGCCGTACGGGCTCGCGCATCGCGACGCTGCGCAAGCAATACATCCACTGCATGGCGTTCTCGCCCTCGGGCGACCGCATTGCGACGGGGTCCACGGACGGCAACGCGTGCGTGTGGGACGTGGCGAGCGGCAAGGCGCTGCTCGAGCTGAAGGAGCACACGGCCTTGGTCGAGGAGGTGGCGTTTTCGCCAGATGGCGGCGAGGTCGCGACGGCGTCGAACGACGGGACGGTCGTGACGTGCGACTCGCGAACTGGCGAGAGGCGCTTCACGTTCCGTGTCGAGAGCATCCGGGGCAAGGACGAGGAGTGGGTACGGGCTGTGGCGTACTCGCCTAAAAACGAGTTCATTGCGTGCGGCGCGGACAATGGCTGCGTCCATGTCTGGAACCGCAGGACCGGCGCGTTTGTGGCGACGTTTCAGGGGCATAGTGATTCCGTTCGGCGTGTGATGTTTACACCAGATGGGTGGGACATCTTGTCACACGGAGATGATGATGTCGTACGAATGTGGAGTATACGTGATGCGCTACGCCTATCATAGAGGACGGACGCGCGACCCATGTAGTAGTACCGGAATATTATCGTCCTTCGAGCAATTCCTGAGGCACAGTGGCAGGACACACCCTGCAGCGCAGTACTGATTTATATCGCCTCGACTCATATCTTACCGTGGGGAGATGCCTTGAATCCATGGATACTAAACGCCATCGCAGCATGCTGCAGCTGGCAGAGGAGCATTTTGTACTGCTCACTTACTTCACAGAATTGGCGGCAAACATATGGCCGTCAGCATTCGCTACTATGCTGGAGGAAATGCCCTGCATGCATACTTATAGGGCACGATACGACTCAAGCCCCACATTATCTCGCACGATCTGACATGCCTGTACTGTGCTTTGTATACGCTTCGTACGCCATATGGCATAGCATGTTGCTCCTGTGGAAGGTGCGTCAATCGGAACGGCTGTCAAGGGCGCGAGACCTTGGGGAGAGTTGCCACGCCCGTGGCAATGAGTGTCCCAAGGACATCCTAGCAGAACAATATGCGTAGGCATTATGGTGACGCGCACGAAATGTGTAGCACGCGCGCCGCAATACGGCCCACAATAGCGTTCACACAGTGTTCGCTTCGTCAAACGGTCCACAGATTGGGAATCGCTGGGGGAATCGGTCACAGCGAACCGAGGAACATTCCTCTAGTGCATGTATAGATCGTTCGAAGTCCAGTGAGAGCGGTTCTCAGCCCATACAGAGCGCATATAGTCACCTATCGAGGTGCGGAGGCGCATGACATGGGCTCTGGCGCACAGCAGCAACGCCACAAGATCGCGTCGGTGGTGCCACATGGCCGCGAGCCCAGGAGCCCGAGCGACGTGAGCCACAGGCGTACTCAAGACACGATCAGTCGCACGGGCACCCGTCTGCTCACGGCGTCGCGAGGTTGTGCCGGGTGACACGCGGAATGGAAGCGCTACGCAATGCAGCAGAGGATTGCCCAGTTCGGCACTGTATGCACCCTTATGTCCTCGCCTCCGGAAGCATATGCCGAGGTGACATGCGGAATGCAGACATCGTGTCGGCGCCCTGACACGTCTTGCAGCACGATCACTCACCAAGCGACCGTAAAAGGCCACCAGATCGTTGTTGCGCCACCCACGTTTGGTGATACATACACTAGGCAGGCCCAGCATGCGCAGAGCGTCACAGGTCTGGCGGCAGGCCGCCGCCGCAGCGCGGAGCAAGCCATCCGTGCGCCCCGTACTCGACCCATACTTGTTGGGCGGCGACTATGGGACCGCGACGCCCCTCCGCAGGCCGCCCGGGCGATCTCTCCTACTGCTCCACATACTGCGCGCGCTTTGGCTGGATCCAAGCACGGACGCCTGCGACTGTCGAGCAGCCTGCACGACAGCGTTTGACCCTAGGCAGGCCGGCTTCGAGGCGGGCGATAGGATTGCTCAGTGTCAGCGCGGCCGCGGATATCAACGAAGAGGGAGGAAGCACGAGCGTCGGATTCTCGTCGCGGAGCCTTCTCGAGGCAAAATGACCGACTAACAGTCGCTTTGCCTACGTAGCGAGAACGACGTATATTGCGAGGGAGAGGACAATGTGTATACTGCCTGGTGTTTATTGTCAGCGCGACGATCCGTCCACTGTGATGTGACACACACCTAATCCCGTTATTAGGCGACACATAGCCCTCTCGCAATTGCCCAACATATATCCCTATGTCGCGCATCGAACCTTCTGCTTCGGGATTGTCAGTGCCAGGTTACCAGCCTCAGACCGTCCAAGGAAGATGGACTCACCGCTGCGATCCCTGTCCTCGGGCCGTGCTGCTATGCTTTCCAGGCACGGCACCGTCGACGTAGCTCTGTCCGCCGACCGGTCTCAGAGTACCGCGCAGGAGCCCGCGTCGCTCGGTGCGCATGCCGGCCTTGGTGCGCAGCGCCGAGGTACTGAGAAGATCCTGCGGGGGCCGCCGACGTCGCACAACGCGGACAGACCATTGCTCGCGAGCGGTCGTCCAGGCGCAAAGTAAACGGCTGCGGTCTATCAGGACCGTGGACGCAGCATGCTGGACGGCCATGCGAAGGCGGGGCTAGGGATTTCGCGAGCTGAGGCCTATGAACGACAGACGGCAGAGCATGGTAAGGAGATATACTCACGCGAGGACGCGGATCTCGTGGAAACACAAAAGATATTTACCCTGGAAGCACCTGCAGGAGTTGCGATTGCCGTCGGTGTCGGTGTCAGGCACATGGTCCGGAGCATTGCCGAGCCGAGTGGCAGCGCGTCGGTCACTGGTATATCTATCGTAATATGCGGGCGGACCTGGTGCAGTTACCATCTGTCAGCGCTGCTCCGAGGAAACAAGCAGACGGCAGTACTGACCTAAAGTGATACTTTGCGCCAGAGGCCTCAGCTTTATCGTCTTGCTGCGGCCGGAGACTCGTCCGACGCCCAGAACGTAGAGCTCGACATCCCGGATCAGGGCGATGCGTTTCACGAGCAGCGGTCTTGGAAGCGGTCAGAACTGAGGCGCGGAGCGAAGGGCATGTTGATACTTACCGTGGGGGACAATCGTGGCATATCGCGAGAAGCGACGAGCCGCGGGTGGTGCACTTGAAGCGAGTCATCGAGGCGCGACTCGGTGTGGTCTGTCTTGACGGGACGATAAAGCAGTTGAACGGAATTGAGCCCGGCATTGAGGTTATCACTGTCTGAAGGGCGTCAGCCGCAAAGCATCCATCGTTCGAGGAAGCGTACCTCTAGCCCGTGCTCTCAACCCAGGCGGCCTTCGACAAGCCCGTCCATCCGCTCGAGAACGAACATCATTCAGCGCCGATGTTTGACCTCGAACGGCACTGCCTCGAGGAGAGCGTGCGCGACGGAAGTGCCGCAGAAGCGCGCTCCTTTGGAGGCTCGTAGACGGCGTAATCGGCGTAGGAGGAGAACGCCTCTACGTCGGCGGAAAGCGGACGCGCAGGTGTGCCCACCATCGCCTTCGATACCTCCGCGACCATCGCCGCGGGCTGCGAGCTGCTCGAGGTGCCTCGCACCCTCGTAGCCCACGGGGAGCCTCTAGACCGTCGGGAGTTCGCGCTCGGCCTCTGCGGACGGGTTGAGTGATGGTTCACGTGCGCATGACTGAGGCACGTACCTCGCGGTATGGGGTGTAGATAGCGTCACACGCGGGGCCGGTCGCGCAGAACTCAGTGCTTTCAAGACTGTAAAATCGGGGCGTTTGATGGCTGAGACCGGCCCTTGGCCTCGGCGCATGCGGTGGCGACCAGCTTGGGGCGGATGTCGAGGGTGAGTGGGACGTCCACACGATGGCCGCGACGGGAGAGTCGAGCGTGGGTTGGCGACGCAGAGGCTCTTCCCGACGTGCTCAAAGTCGCAGTCGCGGTGCTTCTGCGCGCTTGACCCGCTGCCGGCCGGATGGTCTGCGCATGTCCCTATCGACACATCACAGGCTCGGAGTCCCAGCCTTTGAGCGCGGCCTCCAGGTCAAGGAAGACCCTATTGTATGCGTTAGAATCTGGGTTGAGCTCGGGGATCGTATCTAACCAGGTCAGTCTGCTGGTAACCTGGTGATCTACAGTCTAGCGACAAGAGATGCGTACCTTGGCGGAATCCGGGTCATAATCGACGGGCGAACCTCAGAGTCCATGAATTTATGGGCGCGTTCTTGGGTAGTTTATAATCTCGGGCTGCAAACGCTACATGAGAACGCGACGGATGCACATGAGAAAGGGGAGCCCACTGTGAGGTCGCAGGCCGACGTTTGAGTGCGTCCATTCAATATTCTGCGGTGGGGCTAGTGCCAGTAGGCCGAGGAAGCATAAGCGACCAAAATGAACGGCTTGTGCCGAGCCATACCCTCGTCCTGTCGAGGTGTATCTACTAACAGCGCGTTAGTACGTCCATGATGGGATACGCCATGTACACGTACCTTGAGCCTCAACAACTCGGATTACTGCCCCATCATTAGCGTCACCTACTTCCTCAGCTTCTCCTGAGGTAGAATCATCCTGAACGAAGGGTTCTCCGGCGCGTCTCGACGCTCAATTTATGACTCGACGCGGGTACGAAGAGTCGTGAGCACCTTAATTCTCCGGGTGCAAGCCTTGACTCAGGCTTCGTAGGGCGCATGGGAGCACGGATCCATACTAACAGAGCTAATATCGCTTCAGTCGGGAGTGGCACAAGCTTACGGTATATTGTAAGCTGAGGCCGCAGTACGCGAGCGCAGGCGCAGTGCTCGCGACCACTCGCGTCGTCTAAGACGACAGACTGGAGGGCTTTCACACTGAAGCAACTGCAAGACTCTCATCAGCAAGTTGAGAAGCTCAGCTATATGCTGCGTACGGGCTTGTATATGTAGTCATCCTGCGTCCGGGAGGACATCTCGTCCACGAGTTTCCAGCCTTCGTTGATGACACTCAAGCAGTGTTCGGAGCGCCCCTGGGTGGGTATACGCGTACCTGCCTGACCAGAACCTCGGCCAGAAACGCCGCAGCAACAACGAAGGTACTCGAAGAACGAGTCGGCCGAGGGCAGGGTGATGGAGAGCGGAGGGCGGGCGGCGGTCGAAGCAGGACAAGACGGAAGGCAGTCTGTGTCTTAGTGGCAGGGATGGCGCAGCGCTGCGTCGCTGCTCTCGCTTGGGAGTATGTGTAGCAGTGCACGCAAAGATGTTGTGGGACGGCTCGCAGCGTATTCGATTGTGTGCACGGCAGGAGGCGGTCGCGTTGGAGTGATCAAAGCGAAAGTTGGGCGCCTGGGTGTTCGGGGGTCGGTGCGTGATCCGATCAGAACCGGCAGGCTTCTGCTCCCGCCGTCGAGCAGCCTCCGTCCGGACTTGCCATGCGCGACATCGCTGCCCCCGCATGATCGCTGCACCTAGCCTCTCGCCGCCTCTCGATTGCCGTCGCAGCAGCACCCGCAAGCACGGTCCCTTGACGACCCTTCGGCGTCCACCCTTCCCGCCCGCGCCGTCTCGCCGCCAAATATTGCTGCTGTTCACCTGGACGGACGTCTCCACGACGTTTCGGCTCGATGCTGCAATACATTGCCGAATATACCTACACAGCGTAGCATGACAGCACGAGGTGTAGCACGCACGCTGCGCGAAGGGCTAGACCAGCGGGACGACAGGCCGCGATACTCGCGCCTACAACGGTGAGCAGCGCCGTACTCTAATAGGTCTGCTCGCTAATTCTGATATCATTGCTGGATTGCGACGGAACCAGTCCGTCTTAACGAGCGTTCAAGACTCCTGCGGCCTGCTACACCGCGCGGCGCGGAGAACCCTGCGCGAGAAGGACGCTGCACCAGCCGTCGCAGACATCGCGCGGAGAACTCAGCTGAAGTGATGGATGGGGCGGGACTAGCGGGAGGAACGCTGTCTTCAGTTTCAGGAGAAGGTCCGCGACTAGTTCATCGTTCTGCTGGTGCGCATACAAGCAGTACAACATCTGTCCGTGCTGATTCGATTACAGCTTCAGAGACACGACCTACACCACGGACAGAAAAGGCGACCTGGGACCTGGGATCGTCGGCTCCCCATCCTCCGAGGACCGCTAACGGGCTGTACCTGCCGTGCCCATGCAATCTCGACGACCTCTCCACCCACTATATCCGAGTCGCACATCAGCTGCAGCATTCATGGACGAATACAAGCTCATCCACACTATCCCAATGACCATCCCCATTCATACGAGATGGCTCGGCGGCTCAAACTCACGCTGCACTTCGACATGCAGAACCTCTCGACACCTTCGGTCTCTAAGCCTGCGGTTCCAGGTTGTACGCGAGACGACCTGCGTTGACGCATCGCTCCCGAAGTCGCTGCCCCCATACACCCGGCCCTTGTCAATCGCAGCGCCTCTTCGCGCCCGCTTCTGTCCTGCAACCTCATCGGCAGCATTGATTCGACCACCCGATCCCGCTCCTTGACCCGTCTGCTACCGCCGCGCTGTGCCGCCGTTTCGCCACACCCTGGCATCTGTCCACCGCGTCCGCCCCCCTCTCGTGCAGCACCGCAGAGCGCGCCTTCGCTCCGGCTACCACGGCCGGTCCGAGCTTTGTGAGGCGGTCCTCGCTGGACATGCAAGACGATTCGCCCTCGAACACCCATACCAACCGCCCCAGCCGTCAACCAGACCGCGTAACGGCAGCGCGACGTCTGTCACGACCCTTCCCACCACCACCGGCTCCGGTGACGGCGCGCTCGCGTTCTTCGCGCCGCGGATGCCGCACGAGCCGCCCCCAGAGCTGCAGGGCTACCACGCGGACCGATAGCCTCGCAAGCGCCGCCTCCGCTTGAGGGAGAACAGCCGGACCCGCTGGCAGCAGCGCTGCAAATGCGCCGCTTCAAGCGAAAGACCGGGGACGAAGATGAAGTTGAAGACGCGAAACACAGAAGACCTGCGCATAGCTCATTGGGCAACTTCAAGGCCGATACGCGGCGCGCCGCCCGCGCGCCTCAGCCGCTTGAGGGCCTCCATCCGGGCACGCTCCGCCCCGGCCGCACCGCGCGCTCGGCGGACAATTGTTCGGGGACACCGTCGCGCTCGGAAACGTCCACACCCCCGAGTGCACACGACCTGCATGCGCTCACGCCGAGGCGGCGCTCCGTGATGAGCTGGGCGTACCTTCGCCTCGCCACGCTACTTCGCCCCGCGTCGACCAACGTCTTGTCGAACGTGGGCTTGCCGCTGCGCCCGCCCAGCATGACAAGTGTGATGAATGGTGAGGGAGAGGGCGCGCGTGCCTCGCGCCCTTCGCAGCGCAGCTCGCAGCGCAACGTGCTGAGCTGGCTGTCGATTCGTCCGCCCATGCGTCCCAGCACGGACAGAAACCTGTGTTCCCTCGCGACATGGAGGTGGACAACCTCTTTCCGTTCTCCGAATGCCCGGGCAACAGAACTTTGCGCTGGGTTATGTCGTCTGGTCGCCGAGGTTGAGGGGCCTCGTAGCCTGATCGTGGTACGAGCTGCGTTGCAGCGCGCGCGACGCGAATGCGAGCGGCGTGCTCATGCTGGTAGCGTGAGACAGAAGAACAGGGTATGCCCACGCGGAAGTCCGCATTGTATTGATTAATAGCTTTAGAATACCGTTGCTATGCCATCTACCAGTTGCGCCATAGCTTGACCCCGCTTCCTCGACGTCTATTTCACTAGTAGGGTTCGACCTCCGAGTCCTGCGCGGTCCTCGCCGCGTTTTTGAGCGAGTCCATGCACATCGCTCAACAATGCTGCTGGTTTGAGTCCATTAAGTCCGTCAAGGAGCTGAAACCGTGGAGAGAAGGCAGTGCAGACGAGAATATAAGGCGTTGGTCGGCGGTCGATGCAAGACGGGTGAACTGCAGCCTGTCAAGCCTACGCTGACTCTAGGAAAGACGCGCACTGACCTAAGCTTCCTAGACAATACTTGCACTGCGGCTCAAGCGGTAAGATGGCGATGGCATACGAAGGGCTCGAACGACTTGGACACCAGAGGAAACTTGCTTGAACAGAGCCTCGCGAAGGCTAGGTCGTCAGTGGGCGCTCGGGGCTCGGTCCGTGACAGGTCGCTCCCCACGGTCTGCTCGCCAGGCCGTCATCGACGGCTCCTTACACCTCGGAGTCCAGACCTCGAGCCTCCGTTCACACACACAGCCTCCACAGTCACACTGGATCGCCTGCAGCTCGGTTGCAGATGCCAGCTGCAGGACGGCACCCAAGCGGCTCCTCCAATACTGTATGCTTCAAGGTCCCACACTCTTCTCCCGCACTATCTCTTTCTCAGCTCCTGCCCCACGCCATGGGATGAAGCCTCCGGAACTCCAAGGCTTCGCGCATTACTCTATGGGCCAGTTCCGCTGCGCGTGAGGATGTCGCCACGCTACCCATGTGTCAATCTTGTCAAGGGTATGCGCTGCGCGGAGAATTGGGTAGCGGGAGGGCGATCAGTTGCGCTTCGGACGTTACAAAGGTGAGTAGCGCAGTACGCTACTCAGTCGGCTCACACGACGATGTCCTGGCTCTGCGCGTATAGCGGAGCCCGCCTATACGCCCATGACCACACTTCGGGTGCTTCGCACGTAGGCGGCCAGATCGTTCACCGACTACATCTACGCCCTCTCCTGTACCTCCTCAAAGAATCTCGGCTTCGAGAAGGTCAATCATATCCGCGCACAGCTACATTGACCTCGGAGACGACGACCTGGCTGCAGCTTCGCTCTCCACGACCTGGCCGGTCGTCGATCTGCAATCAACCAGTCTCTGGGCACACACACACACACTATCAGCCTTACTTCGACGTGCAGGTCATCCACGCACGGTGTACACAGTCTACAGCTGTTCGCACGGATGCAGCCGGGACGTTGCCCTTCGACACGACTCGCTAGCAGTTGCAGCACGCCGAGCATGATTGCTTCCTTTCGCCTCTGCCCACGCATGTCGCATTCCGACTTGGAGACTGAGTATGGGTCAGGATACGAGCCGCTAGCTGTATGGGATACGAGTCGTACTCGGTGACGTTTTCCCCACCAGCTCTTATAAACGTCCCGGCACTCATCGAGGACGATGTACTCGTGCGAACCCTAAGCTCCAGCTGCGCGGTTGAGTCGAACGCCCGTTCCACACCGAAGATGAAGTTCAAATCCCTCACGCATAAATCCGCTCCTCAAAGCAATCCAGAGCATTCAATCACCAAGCCCCTACGTAATTCGCGCCAGTACGAGTCAGGTAACATGGACAGGACATGGTGCGCATACATCATGTGCAAACCTACAGGAGTCGCGCTGATACCTTGTTAGGATTGAATACGTACAAGATACACTGTCAAGTAGAACATACGAATAAAATTGTTGATACCCCGTTACCGTATGGTGTAGCTCTATTCGTTCCCCTACCGGGCGAATGGTCCTCTGACTGCGTCATTCCGCTACTCCGAGGCGCACTAGCACACTCCGCAGTGACATTCAAAGCCGAACGCCGACTCTGTCGCTGCCGACGCAATGCTGTAGAGCAGGAAACCAAGGTGAGTTCTCTATATTGGCTGTGCAGCATGTGCTTTACTCATTATACTTGTGCTAGGGCTCGTCGCTCCACGTTCTATGCGATGAGCATTGGTGGCAAGACTTCTGCCTTTTCTCTCTTGAAGGTATCGACCGTCGATCTCCTACGCGCAGCGTGGTCGGGGCGGTGGCCATGACGGCTCGCGCACAACACTGCACTGCCGTTTCTGCTCATCGGCGCAGCACATCGACTTCATGGCTGGCGTGTTCGATCCTCCGCCGCGTTCTCGCCTCCCGCTCACGGAGCCCGACCCATGGGCTGCACGCTACCTACGTCGCATCGCCCTGCCAGGGCCCTGAGGCTTCTAAGGGAGCGGACGGCTTGGTAGTGCTTAGCATAACATTCGGATTGCCGCCCTCGGTTAATCGTCGCCCTCGCTGGCGCGCACCGCGGAAATAAAGCCAACGCGCAGGACGCCGGAAGGGCGAGCAGCGGCGTGTACGCGGACCGCGGGTCCCGCACGTCCTTATGCTTCAAAGGTTCGTCGAGATCGCACTATGCTCAGGTTCTACACCGTTGTACTCGACTATTGTACCCCGCGCTTCATAGCTTGGTCGCCCTGAGCTGAAGTAATACTTGCTGTCGCCAGGACGAAAGAAATGACGGACAATGTTTCGCTGGTGGCACTAATTAGCGATGGGCTAAACGTTGGCTCGGCACGTTGTCTGCATGTATGCTATGGACTCGCAGAAAAAATGCGACGAGGCTGTTGTGTACAGCCCCTGCGGGAACTCACGTCGCGAGTCTGGGAAGCACCCTGCGCACGCCAGCCCAGCGTGCGGCGTGCACCACGCTACTTCCCGTAATGCGACAGAAAAGCATGTACGCTGCATGGCGAGGCCTGGGCGTAGAGCTTCCGGAATCGCGAAGACCGTCTACAAGGTTTGCTTGATGGGCTCGTGCCCACCTTCGGGCTGTCCACGACCACGTCTCACGTACGAGCCTCTCACTCACGACGACCTCCGTTACATCCTAGCCGTCCCCTCCTCGTCATGTTCTCTCGTCCTTATCCCAAGCCGTTGACACCAGATAAGGTCTACGCGGGCAATCTCATCGCCCTTGGTCTTGGGTACCCGTTATGGTGCCCTGAACCGCACATTTCGGGAGTTCCGCACATTGCAGACGTCGGCGCCATCCTCCATGGCAGATTCATACGGCTCCTACATCTTGACACGTCCGACTCCGCTGCTGACAAGAAAGTTACCTACTTCAAGCCTCCGTTCGACAATATAGAGGCCCTGCACAGCAACGCTTTGCTGGTCGACCAGATAGATGGGTGGCTTCGACCGGGCCACTACTGCAGCCACGGCGTCATTCACGCTGATCTACACGCGTCGGCTACCTCGTGAGTCTCTGCGCAAAAGGACACTTGTAAGAGAGACTGATCAGCACAGACCGATCGGCGTAACAGGTGCATCTCTCAATCTCAAGGCGGACTACAAGTGTCGCGCAGCACAGGGCGCCGCTCTCACGCTTCAAAGCAAAGCACATGCTGAAGAGACATTGTCGAACAAGTTCCTGAAGGCCTACGCCGTCCGACACTTCTTAAAGTGGCACGCTTACGCGAGCGAGGTGCTCGGCTTCGAAGTCAAGCCCGAGGATATCATCCTGGTCACCGGCTGGACCAAGACGACACAAGACTGGGCTGCGACCGCATTCGGACACGACGAACAGGCAAGTATCTCACTCGGGTTTGGAGCCGGCGTCGGCAGCCTCGCCGCGGTAGATGCTGGCGGATCAGTCGAAAGGACGGCAAAGACGTCGGCGCTTCAGCGTCAGGGCAGGACGTATTCACCGGACGCACAGCACGTGGGTGCCGCGAGCACAGGTAGCGATCAGTGCGTCTTTGTCAAGGGTATTAGAGTCAAGAAGCGGGCTATTCTTCCTCCCGAGATTCTGGCAGGCGCAGGACCCCATCAACTGCCACCGGCCGGTGGCAGGGGAGGCGTTTCGGGAGCGGGCGCGATGAAGGGAGACGATGAGGATCCCGTCAACTACGACTGTGAAGAGTGCACATCGGGGGTACGTTTGTCAGTATTATCTGCAACCAAAGACACTGATACATTGCAGCGTAGGGCCGGATCTCTGATCCTGTCAGCATCGTACTCGAATACATCCTCGAGGTGCGTTCACTCCTCGTTTGAATAGATCGACGCGGGGCTAAGCAACGATCCTCAGGTTTCCAGGGCGCGTATTGCCGTTGCAAGCGACGACCAGGTCGAATACATCCTCGTGCGTATCATAAGCACATGGCGGTAGATATGCACCGTCTCACATTTTTGCAGTGCGGCAGACACATTCTCGATCTTGCGACTTTACTGCGGCAGATACAACTCAAGATCGACGTCGACGCGGATGGAGGTACGTCTACTGTATTGCTGCACCCCACGATCTGGCTGATATCGCTCGCCATAGTTGGCTCGCTCTGCATGGAAGATGTCGTCCGCTACCAGCAGGAGCAGAAATTTCCACGACCTGCTACGGGCCTTTCCGGTGTCTCCGAGCTGCCGCAGACAGCTCGCGAGTACAGACGTGCGCATCCGCCCATCACAGCCGCCGACCTTGACGACTGGCCTCAAATAACGCGAAAAGACGCAGGTAGTTTGACGGAAAGCCAAATTTTGCTTGGGCCGACGCAGTCGAAGGCCTGTCCGGTGCAATACAAGGCGATGGTCTTCGGCGACTCCAAAACAATGCCTAGTAAGTAATGTTCTATTTCCCTTCCAAACGCGAGGCATGCAACATGATTCGAGGCAGTACTAATGCCATCTTACGGTCACAGTCAACAACGAGCACTGCGTCTTCTTGTCTGCCGATGGCAAGCTCCTAGCATCAGCGACCGGCAACACGATCGCCATCTGGCGGCTGCAGGACGGCCTCACCGTCCAACGGCTCGAGCGAGACGGGCATACATACAGCATCCGGCAGATCGCGTTCTCGCCGGACGGCCAGCGCATCGTCTCGGGTGCCAATGACAATCTCGCGCTCGTCTGGGACGTCAAGACCGGTGACGTCGTACACCGCTTGGAGGGGCACAAGGAGAACATCAGATGTGTTGCGTTCTCCCTCGACGGCACGCAGATCGCGACTCGCTCCGACGATTCCCTGCGGATATGGAGCACCTCCACCGGCGAGCTGCAGTATACCAACACAGATCTCGAGCATTTAGGACGGAGCACCGAGATTCGTTTCTCCCCAGACGGCTCCCGACTCGCTGTACACTCAGACGCCTCGGAAGAAGACACGTCCGTGGTAGTCCTGGACTGCCGTACGGGCGAGCGCATCGCGACGCTGCACCAGAAGAACATCTACTGCATGGCGCTCTCGCCCGAGGGCGACCGCATCGCGACGGGGTCCACAGACGGCAGCGCGTGCGTGTGGGACGCGGCGAGCGGCAAGACGCTGCTCGAGCTGGAGGAGCACACGGACGACGTCAACCAGGTGGCATTCTCGCCTGATGGCAGCGAGGTCGCGACGGCGTCGGACGACGGGACGGTCGTGACGTGCGACTCGCGCACTGGCGAGCGGCGCTTCACGTTCCGTGTGGAGAGCGTCCGGGGCAATGACAAGGCGGGGGTCAACGCTGTGGCCTACTCGCCCGTAAACGAGTTCATCGCGTGCGGCGCGCACGATGGCTGTGTCCGTGTCTGGGACCGCAGAACCGGCGCCGTTGTGGCGACGTTTCAGCGGCATACTGATACTGTTACGCGTTTGATGTTCACGCCGGATGGGTGGGACGTCTTGTCGTATGGGTTGGACAAAGTCATACGAATGTGGAGCGTTCGCGACGCGCTACGTCTCTCATAGAGTACGAACACATGAACCATGTAGTATTACCCAAAGCTTTGTATCTCGAGTGATTCTGTATGGGGGGTGCAGGACATTGTCACAATAGCACATGCTGCAGCAATGTATTAATTTCTATGGCCTCGACGTATGTTTGACCAGGTAAGCGTGTCTTGTATCCAAAGATAATGGATGCTATCGCCGCATGCTGCAGCTAGCGGCGGAGCGTTCCGTACCGCTCACCTCTCAGCGTGCACGGCGGAAATACGGCCGCTGGCATCTGCGGCGCTGGAGCAAATGCCTGGGAGGCATACGTTTTAGGACAGGATATGAGGCCCCGCACTGTCTCGCGCGACCTTACATGCGTGTACCGGGCTTGCTATATGCTCCGTACGCCCTAACACCCCGCTCCTGTGGAAAGCACGTCAATCAGAATGTAAGCGAAAGGGCAAAACTTTGGTGAGAGTTGCCGAGCCGATGACAATGAGCTATCCAAAAATGCCACAGCGACATGTATGCGTAGGCATAACGGTGACGTACACGAGATGCGTGGCATGCGCGCCGCAATACGGCCCACAACAGTGTCCACATGGCTTTTGCTTCGTCAAACAGCCCACAGATCGGGAGTAGCTGAGGGAGCCGGACCCAGCGAACCTTGGCACGTCTCCCTGGAGCATAAATGAGTCATTCGAAGTCCAGCAACAGTAGATCTCGGCCGATACGGAGCGCATATAATCACTATCGAGGCGGAGAAGCGCATGGCATGGGCTCTGGCGCACGGCAGTTCCGCCACAAGATCGCGTCCGTAGTGCCGCATGGCCGCGAGCCCAGGAGCCCGTGAGAGGCGAGCCACAGGCTGACCCATGACACGATCAGTCACGTGTGCACCTCTCTGCCCAGGGCATCGGGAGGTTGTGCCGGGGTGACACGCGGAATGGAAGCGCCACGCAAGGCAGCAGAGGAGGGCCCAGTTTGGCACTGTATGCACCGTTCCGTCCTCGACTTCGGAAGCATGTGCCGAGGTGACGTGCGGAATGCAGGTATCTTGTCGGCGCCCTGACGCGTCTTGCAGCACAATCACTCTCTAGAGCCCATCCATAGGCCACCAGATCGTCCTTGCGCCACCCGCGTGTGGTGATACACGCACCAGGCAGGACGTCCCATATGCATGCGCAGGGCGTCACAGGTCTGGCGGCAGGCCGCCGCCGCAGCGCGGAGCAAGCCATCCGTGCACCCCGTACTCGATCCTTGCAAGAGATCGCCGTACTAGGCGCGCTCAATCTATGCCTGCTGTGCGGTGAGTATCTGACCGCGACGCCCCTCCGCAGGCCGCCTGGGCGGTCTCTCCTACTGCTCCACATATTGCGCGCGCCTTGGCTGGATTCAAGCACGTAGGCATGCGACTGTCGAGCACCCCGCATAACAGCGTTGTGCCTTAGGCAAGCCGGCTTCGAGGCAGGCGATAGGACTGCTCAGTGACACCGCGGCCGCGGATATCAACGAAGAGAGAGGAGACGCGAGTGCCGGTTTCCTACTGCGGAGCCAGCGAGGCAAAATGACCTGTAATAGTCGCTCCGCCTAGGTAGCCAGAACGACGTATATTGTGAGGGAGAGGACAATGTGTATGCTGCCTGGAATTTGTTGTCAGCGCGACGATCTGTCCACTGCGATGCAACACCCACCTAATCCCGTTCTAAGGCGACGCATAGCCCTCTCGCAATTGCCAAACCTATATCTCTATGTCGCACATCAAACGTTCCGCCTCGGCATTGTCAGTGCCAGGCTGCCAGCCTCAGACCGTTTGAGGAAGATGGACTCATCGCTGCGATCCCTGTCCTCGGAACGTGCTGCTATCCTTGCCAATCGTGGCGCCATCGACTGGGCGTAGCACTGTCCGCCGACCGGTCTCAGAGTACCGCGCAGCAGCCTGCGTCGTCCGGTGCGCATGCCGGCCTTGCTGCGCAACGCTGGAGTGCCGAGGAAACCCTCCGGAGGGCACGTATGTCGCAGCGCGCGGACAGACCGTTGCTTGGGAGCGGTCGTCCAAGCGCATAGTAGACCGCTGCGGTCTATCAGGACCGTAGACGCGGCATCCTGGTCGGCCATGCGGAGACGGGACTAGAGATTTTGCGAGCTGAGGCCTGTGAGCCAAAGACGGCAGAACATGGTACGGAAATACACTCACGCGAGGACGCGGATTTCGTGGCAACACCAACGATTGTTGCTTTGTAAGCGCCTGAAGGAGCTGCGATTGTCGTCGGTGTCGGTGTCGAGCACATGCATGGTCAGCAGCATTGCCGAGCAGAAGGGCAGCGCGTCGGTCACCGGTATGTCTATCGTCATGTGCGGGCGGGCCTGGTCGAGTTTAAGCCTGTCAGCGCTGCTCCGAGGTACCAGGCGGACGGCAATACTCACTTGAAGGGATCCTTTGCGCTGAGACTTTATCTTTATCGTCTTGCTGCGGTCGGAGACCCTCCTCGGACGCGGAGAACGCAGAGCTCGACATCCTGGATCACGGCGATGCATTCCGCGTGCAGAAACTACGAAACCAGTCAGCACTGGGACGCAGAGCGAAGAGCATGTTGATACTTACCGTGGGGGACAATCGTGGCATATCGCGAGAAGTAACGAGCCGCGGGTGGTGCACTTGAAGCGAGTCATCGAGGCGCGACTCGGTGTGGTCTGTCTTGACGGGACGATGAAGCAGTTGAACAGAATCGAGACAGGCATTGAGGTCATCACTGTCTGGAGGGCGTCAGCCGCAAAGCATCCATCGTTCGAGGGAGCGTACCTCTAGCGAATGCTCTCAACCCAAGCGACCCTCAACAAGCCCGTCCATCTGCTCGAGAACGAGCATTATCCAGCGCCGATGTTTAACTTCGAGTAATGCAGCCTCAAGGCGAGCGTGCGCGACGGAAGTGTGTCATGGAAGCGCACTCCTTTGGAGGCTCGTAGACGGCGTGAATCGGCGTCGGAAGAGAATGCCTCGACGTCGGCGGAACGCGGACGCGCAGGTGTGTGGCATGGTCTTCGCTACGTCCGCGACCATCGCCGCGGGCTGCGAGCTGCTCGAGCTGCCTCGCACGCTCATAGCCCACGGGCAGCCTCCAGGCCGTCGGGAGCCTGTCGCACTAGGCTTCTGCGGATGGGTTGAGCAGTGTTACACGTGCACACGACTGAGACACGCACCTCGCGATATGGGGCATGAGCAGCGTCAGCACGCGGGGCCGGACGCACAGCCTGCGACGCTTTCAACACGAGCAAATCGAGGGGTTTGAGTGCCGAGACCGGCCCTTGGCTTCTGCGGATGCGGTAGCGACCAGCTTGGAGCGGATACTGAGGACGAGTGGGAGGTTCACGCGAGGGCTGCGACGGGACGGTAGAGCGTGGGATGGCAAGGTAGCGGCTCCTCGCGACATGCTCGAAGTTGTAGTCGTGGCGCTTCTGCATGCTGGACTCACTGTCGGCCGGACGGTCTGCGCATATTCCTATCGAAGCGTCATGGGCTCGGAGTCCGAGCACTGATCGCGTCCTCCAGGTCTACGATGGCCCTATTGTATGCGCTAGGATCTGTGTTGAGCTCTGCAATCGTGCCTAACTAGGTCAGTCTGTTGGTAAGTACATGATATACAGTTCAGCTACAGCGGACACGCACCTTGGCAGAATCCGGGTCCCGATCGACGGGCGAACCCCAGACTTCTGGATGTACACTGACGCATTTCTGAGTGGTCTACGAATCCGGGCTGCAAATGCCACACGAGAACACGAGAGGTGCATATGAGATAGAAGGAGAGCTCACTGTGAGGCGCAGGCCGAGAGTTTGAGTGCGTCCATTCATCGTTCTGCGGTGGGGCTAGTGCCAGTAGGCCGAGGAAGCATCAGCGACCGAAATCAACGGCTTGCGCCGAGCCATACCTTCGTCCTGTCGAGGTGTATCTACTGGCAGCGCGTTAGTACGTCCATGATGGAATACGCGAACGTACCTTGGGCCCTACCAAGTCCTATCACTGCGCCATCTTTAGCTTCGCCTGCGTTTTTAGCTCCTTCCGACGTAGGCTCGTCCTGCTTGAGAGTTTGCCTGCCCATCTCGACGCTCAATTGATCACTCGGCGCGGACAAGGAGGTGGTGAACACCTTCATTCTCGGGTTGCAAGCCTTAACCCGGACTTTGTTGGGCACACGGGGCCATTTTTACGGAGAGATAATGTCGCTTTGATTGGGGTACGGCACGAGACCCAGGTATAGGATGAGCGGAGGCTGTAGTACACGAGCGCGGGCGCAGTGCTCGCGACCACTCGCGTCGTCTAAGACGACAGACTAAAAAGCTTTCACACTGGAGCAACTGCAATACCCTCGTCAGCAAGTTCAGTAGGTTGAATGCATGCCGCGTACGCGTTCGTATATTCAGTCGTCGTTCTTCTGGGACGACATCTCGTCCACGAGTTTCCTGCCTTCGTTAATCACCCTTGGACAATGTTCAGAGCGCCCTTGGATGGCTATACGCGCACTGGCCCAACTAGAACGTCAGCCGGAGACTTTGGTGTGCCAATGGAAGTATTTGAAGGATGAGACGGCCGAGTGCAGGGCGGCGGAGGGCGGAGGGCGGTCGGCGGTCGAAGCAGGACGACGCAGAAGGCAGCCTGTGTCTTGGTGGCAGGGATGGCGCAGCGCTGCGTTGCTGAGCGCTGGGCTCGCTTGGAAGTATGTCACTGTGTATCAGTGCATGCAGATTGTGGGACGGCTCGCAGCGTATTCGATTGTGTGCACGGCAGGAGGCGGTCGCGCTGGAGTGAGCAAAGCGAAGGCTGGATCGTCACTGGGCGCCTGGGCGGCCGGGGGTCGGTGCGTGATCCGATCAGAAGCGCCCTCGGCGGCGTGGACGCGGATGCTTCTGCTCCCGCCCTCGAGCAGCCTCCGGCCAGACTTGCCATGCGCGACATTGCAGCCCACGCACGACCGCTGCAACTAGCCTCTCGCCGCCTCTCGATTGCCGTCTCAGCAGCAGCAGCAAGTACGGTCCCTTGACGACACCGCGATGTCCACGCTCCCCGCCCGCGCCGTCTCCCCGCCAAATGCTGCCTTCCACCTGGGCGGACGTCTCCACGACGTTTCGGCTCAACGCTGCGATGCATCGACCGACACGTCCACACGAAGTAGGATGGCAGCCCGCGATCAAGCATGTACGCTGCACGTGGCGTTAGACTGGCGGGGCGACGGATACTCGCGCTCTGCAATGGTGAGCAGTCCCGCACATTTTATAGTCTACTCGCTGAATCTGATATTGTAGTTAGGTCGCGAATACAGAAATCGCGTTCTTTCGAGCGTCGAAGCTATCTGCAAGGCCACGCCGCGCCGAGAACCCAGCGCGGGAAAGACGCTGCACGCTACCAGACCAGCCGTCCCGGGCGTCGCGCGGAGAACTCAGACAGACTAATGGTTGGGCGGGACTAGCAGAGAAGAACATTCACTTGCCTTCAAAGCGAGGGTCTATGACGAGAGTTTCGTTCTGCTGGTGCGCATACAAGCAGTCCAACATCTGTCCGTGCTGATTCGATTCCAGCTCCAGAGACACGACCTACACGACGCACGGAGAAGGCAACCTGAGACCTGGGATCTGCGGCTTCCCATCCTCCGAAGGCCGCTGACGGGACGCGCCTGCGATGCCCATGCAATCTCGACGACCTCTACACCCACTATATCCCTCGCACACCAGCTGCAGCATGCATGGACGAATACAAGCACACTCGCACTAGCGCAATGTCCATGCTCATTCATGCGAAGTGGCTCGACAGCTGCGACAGCTCAAATTTACGCTGCGCTTCGCCGTGCGGAACCTCTCGACACCTTCGGTCGCTCAGCCTGCGGTGCTAGGCTGTACGCGAGACGACCTGCGTTGACGCATCGCCCCAGAAGTCGATGCCCCCATCCATCCAGCCCTTGTCCATCGCAGCACCTCTTCGCGCCCGCTTCTGTCCTGCAGCATCATCGCCAGCATCGATTCCACCACCCGATCCCGCTCCATGACCCGTCTGCTACCGCCGCGCTGTGCCGCCGTTTCGCCACACCCTGGCATCTGTCCACCGCGACCGCACTCCTCTCGTGTAGTACTGCAGAGCACGCTCCAACTCCGGCTACCGCGGCCGGCCTGAGCGTCTGGCTGCAATGGTCGCCGGATATGCAGATCTGTTTGCCCTAACACGCGCTTGGAGAGGTCACAAAACGGCTTGCAAAGGCAGCCATTGCCATGTGAGGGGATGGGCAACGGAGAACGCGGGGAAGAATGCCGGCAGGCACGGGCTGTGGAGGAGCGGAAAGCGGGCAGTGCTCAGAGGCACTCGTGAGCGCGGCGAAGGAACCAGAGGAGCAGCCGTTGAAGCGTTGGATGGTGACCCGTGAATACCGAAGAGAAAGACGAGCTGCCCATGCGCACGAAGAGTACGTTCGCATGCGGTTCGGTACAGCTCCTGCTCAGCAATTCATAACCAGGTCCATGACGCTCAACCAGCCAAGGCTCGTCTGAGCTCTCTCGACTCTGACAGGTCATTGTCTATGGCTGTAGGTCTCTACTGTTATCCTCTTCTGCCAGCTAACGAGCCTGTAGCAACCCGCAGCGCGGAACCGACGTCCGAGGATCCCGCCCAAGGACTTTGTTTCCGGTTCTTAGGGCCTTCTCAGCTTCGCCTCTGCTCACTGTGCATCCGCACCGCGGCGCACTAGCGTGTTTCACAAGTCTTTCGCCCTCGATGAGATCCGAACACGGCGAGGACACATCCGTCGCCCCGCTCATATCGCCGGGCTGCCTGCGGATCCGCCGGGCTCCATCGCTGTCCGCGCATCGACGATCGCGCGCGTCGAAGCCTTCGCGGACGTCGCCTCCGTCCGCAACTCAAACGACGGCAGGTCTGGAGCAGCGCGGTGTCAACGGGCCACTTGAATCGAAGCGAAAGACACAGGCAAGTCGATGAAGAGACACAATATGATGGTGTCGGCGAAAAAGACGGAGGAGAAGACGTCGGCGCGCAGCTCGATGAGCACCTCAAGTTTGCGCGCCGCACCTCGAGAGTACTCGCGGCTCGCCAGCGAGACCGACAGCTCAGACGACCATTCGCCTGGAGACCTCGTCCCGGGCACGCTACGCCTCTGTTGCACTGTGCGCTCGGCGACCGTTCGTCGACTTCGCGGCGCGCTGATGCTTGCGCGGCCCTATGTGCTGGACTCGGCGAACCTCGACCTCGCGGTGTGATCTCGCCTTGGGTCGGTCTACGTCCTGTGGAGCGTAGCTTCGCCGCTGCGCCCGCCGTTCTGCAGGTACGCGCGCTTCCTATGCGACCGTCTATCCGCGCTGACAATGATCCAGCCTCAGTATCGTGTCGTTGCTACTCAAATCAAGAACGTGGTGAGCTCCGGATTCTAGCGGAGATGCCATGCGAGCTCTGATCAGCGTCTCGTAGACCGGTCGAGTTCTCTGCCCTCCACTGTGCTTTTTACGTTCAATTGTACACCCACCGAGCTCGAAACAACCATTTTCGTTGCTCTTCTCGGCGATCGCATCCGCATAGTGCGCGTGTCCGACGAGGGCTTGCATGATCCCGTCGCCGTGACGCTAGAGCGCATTCGAGTCGATGCTACGTGGTGCCATGGACTGGGCCAAACGTGAGCCAAATCGACCCTCTGGCAAAGCACATCATCATCCGCTCATACTATACGAAGGACGGCTGAAGCCGCAGCCGACGACGACCTGAGAGCGTAGCTATGGGTGCAGCATTGGAGACCGAGGTATGCCGACGAAGCTACTGCGGTCATGCCTATGCACTGACATAAATCGCCCATAGGGCGCCTGGCGTTGTGCAGTTCAGCAACATAAATCGCGCTTGGACTGTGCGGACGTCAGTGGAGGGACTTGGGCCGCCTGAGCTCATTTGCTGGTCTTCGCTGCCGCCAATACCCCCATTTCAACCTTCTTCTGTGGCTCACGAGTCTGCACTCCCGCCACCATTCTCCTAGTGTCTTCGATCACCTGCTGTAATCCAACGGTGACTGAACCTCAAAATATTCCCACTGGTCCTGCCATATGCAGTGACGAACTTCGGCTGGCGGTGTGGAAGGCAGCCCGAGATTTGGTCAGAGGAATGACGCACCGCGGCTGCCCTCGCGTGGGCAGGAGTGTGCCGGCGCTCTAACGGTGGCGTGCTTCGTGCAGTGGGTTCGATCGAGGGCAGCGGAGGAGACGTTCGAGCTGGCCAGAGTGAGCAAAGAGCGAAGGCCGGGTCAGCGATCCGAGTGCGCCGACCAGGATCTCACGATTGACACGTCGTTTCACACGGTCTGCTCATTCTTGGCGCAGCTGACGCGGACGCTTCTGCTCCCGCCCTCGAGCAGCCTCCCAGCCTCGCTGCCTACGCACGGCCGCTGCATCCAGCATGTGGACTGCCGTCGTAGCAGCGTCCGCAAGCATGCTTCCTTGACGACCTCTCGACGCCCACGTTCGCGGCACCTTCACTATACCTCGAAGTTCCACTCCACACCATCTCTCACCCAGATCCTCCTCCTCGCCACGAGCTGAGACCTCCGGGCCTTCAGGCCTCCCTTACTACTCTACGAGCAAGTGCCAGTGCGCTTTGTTCGATGTCGCCACGCTACCGAGGTGCCGGGGCTGTACACTGCGCAGAGGGTTAGGTTGGGTTGCCAGAGGACGATTTGTTGCGTGCTCGGGTGTCACACAGGTACGTAGCACAGTCTGCTACGCACTCAGCTCACTTGAAGATGTCCTGCTCCTGTGCATAAAGCAGATTGCAAACGTCCAGTTCTCCGTGCACGCTTCGGCTGCTTCGCTCGTCGGCGGCCGACTCGTTCGCGCACTCCGGCTACGCCCACCCCTGCACCTACTCTCAAGCACCTCGGCGACAGGCAAACCAATCGGTCCTGCATTCAGGCAACGTCAGCTCGTATACGATAGTCTCGCTGGAGCCTCCCCTCTGCACGAACTGCGCGCTCCGGAATGCGCCCAGCAACAAGTCTCTCGGCACTCGCGCTGTCCGCCTAGGTTCGCTTTGCAGCACATCCATCAATGCTGTACCCACCTAGTCTGTGAGCCCAGTCGCTTTGTAGCCCGCGACAGTATGTGCCAGGCCACTTGAACATGGGGCGCATACACTCTACTCAATCACACGATTGTGCTGACGATATACCAGGACTAGTTACGTACGAGCTACGCTGTCAAGTAGATCATGTCAATGAAGTTGTCTATGCATTGTGCCTCCGAATATTGCAACTCGCTTTGTCTTGCCACCACGCGGATCGTCCTCTGGCTGCATCCTTACGGTAAATCGTGAGTCCTTAGCAGATTTTGCAGTCGCGCTTGAAGACTTGAAACTCTACGCCGACGCTGGATTCGCCGATACAAAGCGGAAGATCTTGACACTGGGTACGCATGCGCTCTTTCTTCCGCGCAGGGTTGTAATGTTCAGCTCGTCTCGCCTCCCCCAGTGTTCCGCGCTCTACGCTCTGCGCAGCCCGCGTGTAACTTCTGCGGACCATTGTGACACCAGCGAACGCTGACGGGCGATTTGTGCTGCAAGACCAACTCGGTCTCGAGCCTGCATACAATCTATGTAATCTCCATGCCGTGAGTTCTGTCTCTTTGTCGGAAAGTCGAGATCTTACCCCATCTATAGGACCGTGTCATCCTCGCATGCGCAGCGCTCCGTCGCCTGCCGCGTTCATGTCACGTCAGGGCTGGACCTCCCGCGTACAACATGGCCTCGGCGATCTACTTGTCGGCCTCAAGTGGGCAGTACCAGCGACGACCGACATCGCCGCAGCCTGTCTCCATCGCACTTCCGACTCTGCTGGTCGGCGCAGTCGATCGACCTTCAGGGCGACGGCGGTCGCGCTCGCTCGTTCCTTCATTTCACCCTCGACACCACGCTCAGGAGATCCGCGGGCTGTGGGCTTTCCTCGTCGCAACAGTTGACTATGGTCTCGAGGCACGCAGGAGAGCGGTTGACGCCTTTATGTTTAGCATGACGTCCAGATGGCCGCCCTCGGTCCATCGCCGCGTTCGCCGCCGTGCTCCGCGGACGTCAAATAAATGCGCCACGGCAACGGAAGGGCAAGTAGCGTACACGCAGATCGCGGGTCTCGCACAACCTGGGGTCGTGCAAGTCCTTCGGGATCGCAGCATCTCAGAGTTTTGGGCCGGCTTCCGCGTATCCGCCTCGCACTCGGGAGGCCGGTCGCCTGACGCTGACACAGCCCTCGCAATCGCTGGGCGAGGAAGAAGAGCGGATAGAGCTTGCCTAGGGACACCGTTCCATGATAGACTCGACGATGGCGCTGCGTGGGCTTGGCATGAATTCTACGGACACGGCATGCGGGCAAATGTCAATGCGATGTGGCTCTTGTACACAACCCCCTGCGGGAGCTCGGGAACGCGCATGCGAGCTCAGCGTGCTGCAGGTATAACGGTACCTCCCGGAATGCGACAGGGAAGCATGCACGCAATGCGCAGCGATGCGAAGACCGTTCGCAAGGTTTGCTCGATGGCCCCGTGCCTTCCGTCCTGCCCACCTCCGCTAAACCCTATCTCGATATCGATACCGCGGGCACAGCTCCTATGCTGTCCTCGCTCCTGCGACGAGCCCCGCCTCCACTAGCCTGCCCGACCCATCACCATGTTTTCACGCCCTCGCGTGGAGCCGCTGACTCCAGACAAGATCTATGCCGGCAGTCTCGCGCAGCTGGGCCTCGGATATCCTTTATGGTGCCCAGGACCGCACGTCTCGGGTACTCCGCAGCGCGGAGACGTCGGTGTCGTTCTCGACGGCTCCTTCCTACGGCTACTCCACATCGACAAGGACGCTGAAGATAAGAAGGTCACTCACTTCAAGCCAGCGTTCTCATTCGGCGGCATAGAGCCCATGCCCGAAAACACCCTACAATTCTTCAATCAACACGATGAGTCGCTTGGCCCCGGCCGTTACTGTAGCCACGGCATTAGTCGCACGGAAATGCATGCCACCGCAAACGCGTGAGTTCTTGCGTGCGATTGGAGCTACCGGAGTTGACAATCTCCCGACAGTCCGCTTGGTGGGACAGGCGCGTCGGCGAGCTTCAAATTGGACCATACATGCCGCGAAGCGCAGGGCGCGGCTCTCACCCTCCAAAGCAGCGCATGTGCCGAGCTGTCGAACTCTATGAAATTCCTGAGGACCTACGCTGCCCAAAACTTTAGAAAATGGCACAAGTACGCGACTGAGAAGCTCGGCTTTGAGGTCAAGCCAGAGGACATTATCCTGGTAACCGGGTGGCACAAGACCGGGAAGGACTGGGCGGCGACTGCGCTCGGGCACGACAAAGATGCCAGCACCTCTGTTGGTCTTGGCGGTGGCTTCAGCGGTTTCGCCGCTGTTAGTCTCGGTGGCTCGTCGGCAGAGACCACGGAAACCTCTCCGGTCGAGCATCACGGCTCCGGGTACTCGCAGAAAGGCAAGCGGTACGATGGCACTGTAAAGGATCAGTGCATCTTTGTCAAGGGTGTACGAGTCAAACCGCGGACCTTTCTTCCCAAAAAGATCATGGCGAGTGCGGGACCGCATCAGCTTCCACGCTCGGGCGACGGGCGTGGCGCTCTAGAAGGAGGGGCGGTGAAGGGGAACGAGGAAGACATCTTTGACTATGATTGGCCGGAGTACATGACTGAGGTACGTCTGACGGCGTTACTCGCTATCCAGAACACAGGTTGACCGGAGTGCCCGTACATTAGGGCCGAATCTCCGATCCCGTCGACCTTGTGCTTGAATACATCCTCGAAGTGCGTCCACACCTGGTTGAACAGATTACCGTGGGACTAAGCAACGATGGTCAGGTATCCAAGGCTCTAGTTGCAGTTGCAAGCGACGATGAGGTTGAATGTATACTCGTGCGTACCCCGATGTCGGTAAATAACTACCGCCTCACATTCCCCCAGTGCGGCAGACACATTCTCGATCTTGCAACCTTTCTGCGGCAGACACGATTCAAGATCGATGTTGATGCAGATGGAAGTATGTCTACTGTATTATTGTACCAGACGATCTCGCTGATATTGCTCGCCGTAGTTGGCTCGCTCCGCATGGAGGATCTCGTTCGCTACCAGCAAGAGCAGAAATTCGCGCGGCCCGCTATGGGGCTTGCCAGTGTCCGCGACCTGCCGCAGACAGCTCGCGAGTACAGACGTGCGCATCCGCCCATCACAGCCGCCGACATTGACGCATGGCCTCAAATAACACGGGAGGACGCGGGTATCTTGACGGATAGCCAAATCCTGCTGGGTCCGACGCAGTCGAAGGCCTGTGCTGTGAGATACAAGGCAGCTGTCTTCGGCGACTCCGAAACAATGAAAAGTGAGTGATATGCCGTTTGCCTTCCAGGCCCGAGGCAGGAAGAACGCTTCGAGGCAGTACTAATGCCATCTTACGGTCACAGTCAACAACGAGCTCTGCGTCTCCTTGTCCGCCAATGGCAAGCTGCTCGCAGCAGCGATCGGTGAAACGATCACCATCTGGCGGCTGCAGGACGGCCTCACTGTGCAACGGCTCGAGCGGGACGGGCACACAGACACCATCAAGCAGATCGCGTTTTCGAGAGACGGCCAGCACGTCGGATCGGGAGTCAACGACAAGGTTGCGCTCGTCTGGGACGTCAAGACCGGTGACGTCGTGCACCGCTTGGAGGGGCACGAGGAGGACGTCAATTACGCCGCGTTCTTACCCGACGGCACGCAGATCGCGACCCGCTCCGACGATTCTCTCAGAATTTGGAACGCCTCAAGCGGAGATCTGCTTCATACCATCACAGATCTAGAGCAATCAGGATGGTACACCGAGGTTATCTTCTCCCCAGATCTCTCCCGACTCGCTACACGCTCAGACGCCTCGCGCGAAGACACGGCCGTGGTGATCTTGGACTGCCGTACAGGCGAGCGCATCGCAACGCTGCGCAAGCGATACATCCACTGCATGGCATTCTCGCCCGAGGGCGACCGCATCGCGACCGGGTCCAGGGACGGCAGGGCGTGCGTGTGGGACGCGGCGAACGGCAAGGCGCTGCTCGAGCTGAAGGGGCACACGGACTGGGTCCAGGAAGTGGCGTTCTCGCCAGATGGCGGCGAGGTCGCGACGGCATCAGACGACGGGACGGTCATGACGTGCGACTCGCGCACTGGCGAGCGGCGCTTCACGTTCTGTGTTGAGAGCGTCCGGGGCGGGGACAAGGAACGGGTCTTTGCTGTGGCCTACTCGCCCGTAAACGAGTTCATCGCGTGCGGCGCGTTTGATGGCTGCGTCCGTGTCTGGAACCGCAGAACCGGCGCGTTTGTGGCGACGTTTCAGGGACATACGGAGCCGGTTCTGCGTGTGATGTTCACGCCCGGTGGTTGGGACATCTTGTCGTACGGTGCCGATGAAGTTGTACGATTGTGGAGCGTCCGGGACGCCCTACGTCTCTCGTAGAGTACAGACCCATGACCCATGTATTGACCAAATATTATTGTCCCTCGAGAGATTCCTGAGGGGCGGCGCAGCAGCAAGACATTGTCCAACACACGCTGTAGCAATAAATTGATTTCTATTGCCTCGAACTATGTCTTACCAGAGACATTTCTTGGATCTATGGGTAGTGTACGCCCTCGCAGCATGCTGCGGCTAGCGGCGGAGCATTTCATACTGCTCATCAGGCAGCGTGCGCATCATAAACATGTCCGCCAGCATCTGCGACGTTAGAGAAAATGCCCCCCAGGCATACTTAAAGGGCAAAATCTGAAGCCCTGCAGGGCCTCGCGCCACCTTGCGCTGGTATGCATGTACCGGGCTTTCTATACACTTCGTACACCATAACATGCCGGTCCTGTGGAAAGTACGTGAATTAGAATGCCCGTGAAGGCCGCGAATCCGTGGCTGGAGCTGCCGGGCCCGTGGTAGTGATCGTTCCAAGAACGTCCCAGCTGAAAGGTATGCGTAGGCATCACGGTGACGTTCATGATGTCCGTGGCACGCGTGCCGCAATGAGGTCCACAATAGTGTTCACACAGCTTCCGCTTCATTGAACAGTCCACGGAGTCAGTAAGTCCAGGGGCCAAAACAGTCCGCCTGCGGTCCGCTCGCGGACCCCGTGCGGACTCCGCCCGGACTCCTCTCGGACTACGGACTGCGGCCGGACGGTGCCTCGAAGGTCGACGCGTCGACGTCGAGTCGGTCCCTCCTCGAGCCTCCTCGAGCCCCTCCTTCCCTCTCCTGCGGCAGCGGAGCCGAGCCAGCGGAGCCGAAGCCGGGGCAGACCGCTCATGTGGCGCGTGTACCGTGTGCCGCACCTGTTGCTGGACCAGCTCCCGCCGCTGTCCGAGCGCGAGGCGGTCGCGCATGGATACCTGCGGCGGAGCGCTGGCGTGCGTAGCCCTTACCGCCGCTGTTTCGAGGGGCGCACTAACAGTTGTGCGCAGGCACTCGACCCTGCCATCACCGCAAAGCGGGAGCGCCTCTTCTTCGCGTTCCTGCGCGTGTTCCGCGTCGAGCCCACGCAGGAGCTCGACGTCGCGCTCGTCCGGGTACGTCAATGCGCTTATTGCGTTTCCGCTGCGCGCTCACGCGCGCAGACCGCCGTCCGCCTCGCCGAGTCCGTCGGCGTGAGCTAGCTCCTGCGGTGCGCCGCGCCGGCCACCAAAACTGGCAGTACTTTGACCGCACGACAGGTACCTCAAAGACATGGAATATCTCGACGCGGTGCGCGCGCGCGTGCACCCATGGGTGTGGATCATTCGTTAAGAAAGTACCGCTAGCAGCGTGGCCCCGTAGGTCTCGGGGGACACGGCGCGGACCGGACGCGGACTGGTGGCGGACTGGTGGCGGACTGGTGGCGGAGTGCTGGCGGAGTGCTGGCGGACCGGAGAGGAGGCAGGCCGGAGGGAGACCGGACGCGGACCGGAATCGGACTATTTCAACTCCCGGACGTCCTCCACGGAGTGGGAGTAGCTGGGCAACCAATCCCAGCGAACCTTGGTACACCTCCCCGGTGCATGAATAGGTGGTTCGAAGTCCAGCGGAAGGGGTTCTCAGCCCGTACGGAGCGCATAAAGTCGCGTATCGAGGTGCGGAGGCGCATGGGCGCACGCCAGCGACGCCACAAGATCGCGTCCGTGGTGCCACACCGCCACAAGCCTAGGAGCCCGTGCGACGCGACCCACAGGCTTACCCAAGACACGATCAGTCACGTGTGCACCCCTCTGCCCATGGCTTCTGAGTATGGGCTGGGGTGACATGCGAAATGGAAGCGCTCCGCGGTGCAGAGCAGAAGGGGCGACCGTGGCGGGACAGTGCCGGGCAAGCCGCGCTGTCTACCTAATCGAGCATACTTTCGTCTGCTCACGACGCCCGAAGGACATGCTAAGGTGACACGCGGAATGCAGGCGTTCCGTCGCGGCTCCAGCGATGCGTCCCGCTACACAATAGTCCATGCGATCTGGGTGCACCTATCGCGCCATGCATGCATAGGGGGACGCAGGTCTGGAACCCGGTTGCCGCAGCAGAGAAAGGCACGCCATATGTACGCGATGCTCGCTATACTTGTGCTTTTCGACTGTGCGTTTCATCCGTGCCCGCTGGTAAGCGAGTATCGGGCTTCCATAGGTCATCGGCGCGGTCTCTTCTACTTTCTCGCCTTTCGCGCACGGGTTTGTTGGATTTCTGCGCGCAGGCCTGCAACTGCCGAGAACCCGGTGGGTGGACTAGCTTGGAGGAGTGGGATCGGACTGTTCACTAATAGTTTGGCGGTCGATATCGATGAAGGTGGGGGCGGCGCAAGCGACGTTGTGCCATTGATATGGAAGCTTGAAACACAAAATGTGGTGGAGCTATTCGTGCTTTACATATAAGATAGCGGGACAACTGTATCTTGCAAGTACGTGAGCTACGTATGCGCTGACTGAGATCGATGGTGAGATAGATGGAGTGTCGACCGGAAGGCAACACATACCTCAGCTCGCTTTGAAGCGACAATCACCCTTCCCGCAATCCTATCGTTGGGCCGCTGATCTAACATCTCGTGGATGCGTCGTTGGTGGCAACCGTGGCCCGTCCGAGAGAAATACACTCACCGCGGTATTCCCCGTCGCCCAGAAATATTTGTTTGATGACCGGTCGCGACAACCTCTCCTTGAGGCGGCACTGTCTGCAGAACGCCCTCATGGCACCGTCGAGGACCCTCCCTTTTTTCAGTACAGGTGCCAGTCTCGGTGCGCGGCGCAGAGGCCGGTAGCGGCACCAAGGTGATTTTCAGGAGGGCGCCAGCACTTTACTGCTGGGCCGAATCATCGTCAGCGAGCGGTCCCTGGAGCGCATCGCAGACCGTTGCCGCGTCGCGTCAAGACCATATATGCAGCCTTGACACACATCCCGCAGCGAGGCCACGGATCCTGCGCGCAGGGGATCGTCAGCGAAGGACGATAGCAGACGGCGCGCGACGGCACTCACGTGGGGACGCGTAAATTGTGTTGGGACGTCAGTGCATCGCAAAAGAGCCGCAGAACCAGAAACAGCAAGGTTGGGAGTGTTATAGAGCATGGCGGCAGCGGCGTTCGACGGCACTAGTCATTTGATTAGCTAGAAAATGATAGCGGTGGGACGGGACAAAGGACGGGTAGCGGCACTCACGCAAAGCGGCATTCGCCCCTGGGATCTCAGCCCGCTACAGCTTTCGCACGACAATCGGAGAGCTGTGCCGAAACCGGACGCGAGGGTCTCGTGGGTGCAAGGCACGGAAATGCTTTCCTTGCACAGATACCGTACATAGCTGTATCTGGAAACAGTCAACACCGGGACGCCGAGGAAGAGACACAATGGCACTTACTGTCGCAGCAAATCCGCTGCACTTCCGCGACTGTAGCTCAGCATTCGAGGTTCGAAGATCACCGCCGAGGCGCTAATCGGCGGGCCTTATATTGGCAAGGAGATGGCGTGCGAAGACGAACTTGAGTCTGAGGTACAATCGATGGCTCTATGCGCAGCGTGAGGTCAACGGAATCGCATCACCTGAGACGGCATACCTCTGGATGGTCTGTAAGGCAGGGAGACTGCTGCGTTTCCTTTGGACGGAAGCGTACAAGCCACCAGAATGCGCAGACTCGGCACCGCTGCTAGATCACCAGCCACGGCTCTTCCGCAAGCCTGTGCGTCGAATGTGCCGCCGGAATACGCTCGGTGGAGCGGTGGTAAACTGTGCGGTGTGGCTCCAGAATCTACCTTGAGACATCGGCGCTGCACAAGCGCGCACACGTGGGTGTCGTCGATTCCGCGACGTCCACGACCGTCGGTGAGAGCACGCGACGCTGCTCCAGGTCGCAGAACGCGAATGGCGAGCATCTGCAGATAAATGTAGTGGCGCGTCGGTGCATAAGCGCGAGGCACTCACCACAGGATCAGAATGAAACGCTGCGTCAGCTGACGACGTCATACGCGTCTGCGGGTAGCGTTTCAACGAGCGACAAGTGCTCGGGTGCGGCCAGCCGCCCGTGCCCTCGATGAGCGCGGCGGTCAGCAGCTTCGGGTGGATATCGAGCGTGGGCAAGGCAATCGGGCGACGATCGCAGTGGAGGGTTCGAGGGTGACGATAGTTGAGATAGAGCCCGTTCTCAACGTATCTGCGATCACAATTGCGTTAGTTCTACAAGTTGAGCGCGCGGATAAGAGGGCTTACCTAGTTCGACGGCTGCAATAAATAGATAATATCTTGCGTGCCGACAGAGCCAAACATCGGCCCCTCCAGCTCGTTCAATACCCCACCTCCATCCCGCGTGTTGAGCGTGATCATGAACTCGGCTAAAGGGTCCAGCGGGGCCAGGCAGCGGGCGAGGTCATGATCTGTCATTTAGCGATGGCGGCCGCGTACCTCAGTGAGACTCGAAGCTCCGAGTGCGACCACCGAAACGATTGGGAAGCCTGAAATGTTGACCAGCGCATCACACGCCCCGCTCATCGGAGGGTTGCGTTGTGAGAGGATGGATGCGTGCGAGACGCAAAGAGAGCGGACCCTTGAGTGGAGGCTCGGAGGTCCTGTGGGGCAGTGAGCTGTTCTGCGGAACGGTCCGTCCCAGAACACTAACTAGCATCAAGAAGCCGCGATGTATTGACATCCATTGAAGTACTCGTTCGTCCTGTGAAGATGTCTCTACAAACAGCGCGTTAGTAGCGTACTGATGGAACGCGGAATGTGAACGCACTTTGGGCACCATGAGCTTCTTTTACGGTTCCTTCTGCAGCTTCGCGAGCTTCTTCAGCTTCTCGTTGGGCAAAGTCATGCCTGCACAAGGGACGTAGAGAGTAGTCTTCCCGTCTCTGAGCATGTCTAGATATCTCGATACTCAGCTGAACACCCTGGGCGGGGGCGGACAGTCATACGCACTTCGTTGCTACATCGTAAGCCTTGTGCAAATTGTCGGGCGTGCAGGGCGCTGCTGACAGTATATGTGTCCTCGCTTAAGCCGAGAGTACCCATGTGTGATCGAGTCTGAATGTAATCTGGCCTGGACTGGCAGCACGCGAGCGTGGACGGGGTGCGAAAGTAGGCCGCGCGGGACGACAAACACGATGAGAAACATCCTGTAGCGGCTGCAATGACCTCGTGAGTAGTCCTGGTAGGTAGCTCGTATGCAACCTACGGCCTCGGATATGTACGGTCGTGCTGCGTCCAAGAAGATGCATCGCGCACGCATGTCCAGCCGATGTCAATAACAAGGACTCCTCGTGCAAACCTGAGAGCATCCTAGGATAAGCACCTGCATGATAATGCTTGACTGGCGGGTTACTTACCGCCATGGAAGGGCACCGTTGTTGACACGGCTGAGCATACAGCAGGGAACGGCGGACGAAACAGGTCGAGTGCACTAGGAGGCGGTCGTTTTGGTGAAAGGGGTGACGCACCGCGTGCGGCAGTTCTGGCTGGTAAGAGGCGTGCCGGTGCCCGAGCGGTGGGCGTATCCGCAGAGGGATCGAGCGAGGGCGGCGGAGGGGCGGATCGTCACCGGGCGCTCGGGGTTCGACAAGTGATCCGAACCCTTCGATTTAGATCTCGAGATCGACAGCTCTTCCCACGCTCTGCTCGCGCCGCCGCCGTCTGTCTGTCCGCCTTCGAGCAGCTCCCAGCCGTTCATCTCCTCCCTCGTCTTCCCATCGACAACAGCCCTCACCAGACAACACCGCTCAATCGGAGGCCTCGATTCTTGTCGCAGCAGCAGCCGCAGGCACGGCACCCTGCCCACGCCTCGACGTGCAGGCCGCACGCCCTAGGCTCACACCCCTCCGAACAACGCTGCCTTTGCCCGAGCGAATGTGTCCCAGACCGTGCGTGTGGCGGTTGTGCTCCATTAGCTCTGCCATCGACAGACAGAGCAGCTCTGGGCTGCTACGCCCCCACGACGCGCGGAGGGTTGGATCGTTGGGACGATTGGTCGAGGGACTCCGGCCTTGAAAAAGTGAGTCGTATGATCGTCTAAGCAATACATGTCTCTCACTCGATATCAGACTGGGACCAAAGTCGTGCGAGCTTTCCTTTCCCACATCTCAGTCGCCGACATCATTCATCCCGAGCCGTGCTGCGAGACGCATGCGCAAACGACCTCCACGGAATTTTCCACCCGTCATTTCATACTGCAAGCTCTACGAATTGAGAGGTTAGACTCTGGGACTACGCCGGCTATGGCAAAGGACACCAGGACCAGGAACACGCTCACGGAGAACAACCTCGTAACAGAAAAGCACGCGGACAACCTGGGCGACATCGCGCGTTGCGTCAGCGTCGTCTCCGGGTCTAGCGGGTCCGGTACCCTGTAGTTCACGTTGATTGCGGCGTGGACGCGAAGGCCGCGAGCGTCCTCACGGTGCAGAAGATGCGTTTGCGCGCACCTGGGCAACATGCGCTGCAGCGCACAGCTCGACCAAGTCACAACCGGGCTCGCGGAAGCTGGTGCTGGGAAGCGAGGAATGTCTGGTGAAGATGCGATAGATGAGAAGGGGTGACCAGAACGCGACTCACGGAAGGGACGCAATGGGCGGAGCACTGGTGAAGGGCACCGAGAACCAGAGGATCAACTGATGGAACATTCGCCGCGAGGACGAAGAGAGCGAAGAGAAGAACAGGCTGCTCATGCTGGCAAAGGTACGTCCGTCATTCAGTCTAAAACCGCGCGCGCTTAGCCTTTCGTTCCTAGGACATGAGCCTTTCGACAGGTCCAGGGTGGACGCCGAGCCAAGGGCCTGCTTCAACTCGCTCGACTCGAGGAGATTGCAGTACACGGATGTAGGTCCCTGAACTTCAAATTCGCTTTCTCACCACCTCATGAGCTCGCACCAGCCCAGGTATTGAAGTAGCCAACGACATTCCGCCGCTATCCACAGCGCTCTCACCTCCACCTCAGCCGGCAATGCGCCCGCGTAGCGTCACCCTGACATCTGTCCCGACCATTCTCACCGCCACCGGCCCCAAACGCAGTGTGAACTCATTTCTCGCCGCGCCGTTGAAGTCGATCGAGCCATCTGCAGAGCCGCACGGCTCGGTCGGCCTGCGCGCGACCAGGACGATGCGCTACATCACGCACATCGAATCCCTCTTGAGCCTTGAGCCCGTCTGAGACACAACGATAGCTATGCCGTCACTATCGTCACAGACGCGCCGCTCAAGGTGAAGAACGCGAACGCGAAGCAGAAGTTGAAGCCCGTGCTCCGCCCGGCGAGCAGCCTCGGGTCCGGCGCCCCGCACGGCAGAGCACTCGCAGCCCACCACCTCAACGATGGGCCCGAGCACGCTCTCCCTCGTCTGTCCGTTCCTGGAAACACATCATCACGACACCGCACCAAGCGAACAGCGATTCGTCGACATCGCTGGACGAGGAGACCCATCACGAGGTCGCACAGGCTACATCCGTTCACGCCCGCGTGGCGCTCCTCGCGACATGGGCCCGCTTTGCGCTGGGCTACTCTGTCGAGCGCGGGCACGTCGCTGCGCGCGCTATTCCGTTGGTGCACACGCTTCCTATGCGATCATGTATCCGTGCTCATGATATTCTAGCTCCGGCACCGCGTTGACGCTGCGCACGACATGACATGCGTAAGCTCTTCTCCCCTATGAGTCTGACACGCCATGCGATATCTGATAAGCGTCTCGCAGACTGCCCAAGCACCTTGCCCTCCACCGCACCTTACACAATCAAGTATATCTTCGACAACTACGAGACACATTGCCATGCGTTGATGACCGCACGAAAAGAGTATGCAAGTCCGCGGAGGCCTTCCATCTCCCCGTCACGGTGGCACTGGCAATGCGTGTGAGCCGAGGTTGTTGTAGATTTGGTTGAACCGACCTTTTTGCAAGAGCATATCAGCGTCCGGTTGTATACGAAGCACGGCTGAAATCGCAACCTTCAATGAGCTGAAGGCGTAGCTATTGGTGCAACATCGGAGACCGACTACGTACGCCGCCGGGGCTACTGCGGCTACGCATATACACTGACTTGAATCTCTCGTAGTGTCGCGGGCATCATCGTCTTCGGTCGCAAGAATTGCTCTTGGCCTGGGCTGGCCTTAATGGCGAGATTCGCACTGCCTCGGGCACGCGATTATTCTCGCGGTGACTTAAAGTACGACCAGCGTTCAAAATTCTACCTGTTTATGCAGCCCCTGGGATGGCGCCTCTTCGGCCCATCCTCTCGAGCCTGCTCCCTACTCCTTTGCTTGCGTAGATCCGTCTCTCAGCTGGGATTGCCGGCCAAGGCTCACAGCGACGGAACCTCCATTGTTGCACGATCTCGTGACCGCCCCGCCTGTCGTGCACGGTATGCTGAACCCATAATGCTGCTTTTTCGCAGCCACTCTTTATGGCTCTGCGGCTGACGGCGTTGACCACGAGAGTTTGTATGTGGATTCTGTTTCAGCCACTGAGGTCTGCCCCCGGGCTAGAGCGCATGTGCTCTCTGTGGACACTCTCTCCTCACGGGTGCACGTTGTGACCTTCGCTCATAGTGTTCTCCTGCAGCGTCGGGTGATGCATCATCCCTGTTCGCTCTGTCCTCGCGACCTGACACGTGCGATCCTAGGGCACGGTGGGCGTAGGGTCCGGCTTGCCCATACCTTCACACGCGCGACATAACTTCTCGATGGTCGACATCGAATCCTGTACAGCGCACAGCCATGGCCGTATGTGGAATGCGCAGCCTTGCGAATCACGTTCAAGACTCGTGGGACGTCCTTGTGTCTGGACATCACGCTCACAGCCTCGAACGTCTATCCTAGCATCGATACAGCGTGCGGCTCCCAGGCTCCCTCCACACCGCCATCCCATCCTTGTCTACCCCAGCATCCCCTCTCAAGCAATGTTTCGCCGACCTGACAAGCCACACACGCCAGACGAGGTCTACGCGTCCAGTCTCGAATCTCTTGGTCTCGGCTATCCACTCTGGTGCCCCGAGCCGCACATCTCGGGGGAGCCAGAGGTCGCCGACGTCGGCTTTCTACACGAAGGCAAATTCATCCGGCTGTTCAACCTCGACAAAGCGTCGCCCGAGAAGGCGGTCACACGCCATAAGCCACCGTACACCGACATTGCATCGTTTCCCCCAAATGCGCTGCAGATAAACCCTACCCCGGGCCTACTCAGCGCAGGCCACTACTGCAGTCGCGGGGTCCGAAGCCGCGACCTACGCGGCTCAGTGACTGCGTGAGTCTCAGTGTATGATGCCCTTGCCGCCCATTACTGACATGCAGGCAGGTGCGTCGGTCCCTGCGCATCGGTTGCGCTGAAGGCGGACTACACTTGTCACGAAGCCCAGGGCGCGGCCCTGGCCCTGCAGAGCGCAGCGAGCGCTGAAGGAATGTTGCCTAGCACGGTGCTGAAGGAGTACCTCCTCCAGAAGGTCGAGAAGTGGCACGCGTACGCAACCCAGGTGCTCTGCATCGATATCAAGCTGGAGGACGTCGTGGTGGTGATCGGCTGGATCAAGACCACACCGGACTGGGCGGCGACGGCGTTCGGATTCGACAAGCATACGGGCGGTTCAGTTTCTCTTGGAGCCAATGCTGCGGGCGCAGCTGGTGCCGAGGCGAGCTGGTCAGGATCGACCTCGGTACAAACCTCGTCGATCCAACGACATGGCCCACTATACTTTTCGCGCATGCCTCGACCTCCCGCCGCTGACGTGCACTCAAACCAATGTGTCTTCATCAAACGCTTGAGTGTAAAGAGGCGCTTCATTCTGCCGAGACGGATAGTCGGCGGCGCAGATTCCCACCACCTTCCGGACTTCCAAGGGGGACGAGGCAGCTATGAAGAGGCAAAGATATTTGGCGCTGGAGAGGACGAGGCGAGCAATGTGGAGTATGGCTGGATAGATCACACGGATGATGTACGTTTTCTTCTCACACATCGCTACTCTTGCGCGCCCTGACCCCTAATCAGGGACGACCTTCTAGCTCTTTGGATATCATACAAGAGTATATCTTTGAGGTAAGGGTCCAGGCGACATATGTACCCATCGCTTATCTGAACGTGGTGGGGTAGGTCTCCGATGCCAAAACAGCTCTGGTAAGTGATGACGAAGTTGAATGTATCCTTGTGCGTCTTCCCTTACTTCCCGTGCTGCTTTCGCCCGCTCAATGTCATGATAGTGTGGCGAGCACGTCGTGGACCTAGCGAGCTGGGTGCGGAAAGCCGCCTTCAAAGTCACTGTCAGTGCCAACGGCGGTACGACCTTTGTCCGTGCACCTCAGCCTCGCATGTTGACTCCGTTGAGACAGTTGGGTCTCTCCGAATGGAAGACGTGATTCGTCACCAGCAAGAGCGAAGATTTGCGCATCCACCCATCACGGCCGCCGACACGGCCGCTTGGCCTCAGATCACTCGGCAGGCCGCAGGGTCCTTGATGAATGGTCAGATTCTGCTCGGACCTACCGAGGCAAAGGCGCATCCTGTAGCGTACAAACATGTCGTCTTCGGCGATACCGAAACAATGAAGAGTAATTGTCGCTTTCTTCGCATTAGAGCCAAAACATTGATAATGTATCACTATCACAGTCAACCTGCCGATATCTGTATCCTTATCGACAGACGGCAAGCTGCTAGCAGCAGCGACCAGCAACGCGATCACCATATGGAGGCTTCAGGACGGCCTCACCGTCCAACAGCTCAAGCGAGACGGGCATACAGACAGCATCCAGCAGATCAATTTCTCGCCGGATGGCCAGCACGTCGTCTCGGGAGCCGACGACAAGCTTGCGCTCGTCTGGGACGTCAAGGCGGGCAACATCGTGCACCGCTTGGAGGGTCACGAGCAGGACGTCAAGTACGCTGCATTCTCACACGACGGCGCGCAGATCGCGACCCGCTCCAACGATTCCTTGCGAATATGGAGCGCCTCAAGCGGCGGGCTTCTCTATACCGTGACGGATATCGAGCCATGGTCCGGCGGGAAAATTGTTTTTTCCCCAGATGGCTCCCGACTCACTGCTGCACGCTCAGATGCCTCACAAAAAGACAAGGCAGTGGAGGTCCTGGACTGCCGTACAGGCGAGCACATCGCGATGCTCCGAAAGCGACGCATCCTCTGCATGGCGTTCTCGCCCGCGGGCGACCGCATCGCGACGGGGTCCGCGGACGGCACTTTGTGCGTGTGGGACGCAGCGAGTGGCAAGGCGCTGCTCGAGCTGGAGGAGCACATGACCTTTGTCAACGAGGTGGCATTCTCGCCTGATGGCGGCGAGGTCGTGACGGCGACGGGAGACGGGACAGTCGTGACGTGCGACTCGCACAGCGGCGAGCGGCGCTTCACGTTCCGGGTCGAGAGCGTCCGGGGAAAGGACAAGGAGCAGGTCTACGCTGTGGCGTACTCGCCCAAAAACGAGTTCATCGCGTGTGGTGCGGACGATGGCTGCGTCCGTGTCTGGAACCGCAAGACAGGCGCTTTTGTCGCAGCGTTTCAGGGATATAGTGACTACGTCCTGCGTGTGATGTTTACACCGGATGGATGGGATATCTTGTCGTATGGTGTTGACAGTGTTGTACGATTGTGGAGCGTCCGTGACGCACTACGTCTCTCATAGAGTACGGAGGCATGTACGATGTAGGATTGACCGAATATTATCGTCCCTCGAGCGATTTCTATCGGATAGTGCAGCACATTGTATAATATATGTCATACGTTGCAGGGTTTTATTGCTTTCTATCATCTCGAACTATGTCTTACCAGGGAAACATATATTGGACTCATGAATAGTGAACGCCGTCGCAGCATGCTACGACTAGCAGCGACCGGCGGAGCATTTTGTGCTGCTCATCTCCCAGCGTGCGCGGCGGAGATATGGCCGCCAGCGTCTGCGACGCTGGAGCAAATGCCCCGTAGGCATAGAACAAAATATGAAGCTCCACATTGCATCGCACGACTATAGATGCGTGCACCGGGCTTGCTATACACTTATTACGCCGTAGCATGTTGCTCCTGTGGTATGTACATCAATCAGATTGGCAGCCTGAGTCCAGGGCCCAAAACCTTCGTTAGAGGTAGTGGTTGAGGGCCTGGTCCGGTCCGGTCTTGAACAATGCCCTCTCCCTGCCAAAATGACCGTACATCCGGAGCGCGCGGACCTTCTGCTCGGTGCTGGCGTATCCACGACGTCTTGCGCGCAATCGTTAGGGATCCATCGTGCATACGCTCGCAGGTCGTGATCGACGTAATCCGTATCGGGCTGGACGTCGCGACATTGGCGTCGCACATCCGCCGCGCAGTCGCGAGTGTTGCCGGCTTCGCGATCGTTTCGACGCCGACTGTCGCGCCGCGCCGGCGGACATGCAGACGGTATCGCGCATGGACCGCACGCGAGGGCACTTTGGGCCGGGAGGCAGTATTCTCCGGCCTCTACAGATACGTTGAGCGGTGTTCCACGGACAGACGGCTGACGCACTCACCCTCGATCAGAGCGCGGACAGCGTGAGCTGTGGAGCACGACGCGGCCATGGCACTGCTCTCGCACATATCTGGTTCGTGGCCGCGCGTGGGCAACGGCCAGCCTTCGACATCGATGGACACGACGTCGAGCAACTTTGGATGCTGTCCGAGGAGGAGTAGGACAATCGCACGACGAGCCCGGACGGGGAACCGAAGATGTTCAATTGGTGGGGGACGAAGCTCTTGTCGGCATACTTGACATTGCATTCGAGTAGGCTATACGTGTCGAGCTTGCTCTTTGTAGGAAGGTCGACTCAGTCACCTGTCAGCACCGCTCCGCGCCCCTGCAGAGCCATGGAGCGTCCTCCGGACGTCCTCGAGAAACTTGCGAAGGTGCTGTACATTTGTCGTCATTCCGGAGCTAACGCGGGAGCTTGTCTAGGCCAGACAATAGGTCAGCCTGCAATCTGCAAATGTACCTTGCTAATATTCAAAGCTTCTATCGAAGAAGGCAGCCCGCACGCCTCAGATGTACGCTAGCGCGTTGTGGCGTATCCATGAAGTTGAGCTGCGAGCATTACATGAGCGGTTGATGGGAGATGGCTGCCTACGGAATGGATAGACAGCTTACTGTCTGGCGGAGGCTAGGGAGCTTGGTGTGCTATTCTAATAATTCACGTGTGAAGGAGCACGTTGTGGGCATGGAGCTAATGATCGTGGAGGGCCCCGCGCCCTTTGCGTCCCCTCTAGGTTCCTCCGCGAGCGCGGCTGACCCCGCTGCAGAGAGCCATCGTCTGCTTTGCGCTGCACACGTCGGCTTCGAAGGCATCGTCAATATATATATTCGTTAGGCTGCAGAGCTTTATTACGGGATGCGCAGCTGCAGTGCTACAGACCTCACGGTATGTCGTGGACAAGACGAGGATCGCGGTTCGTCAGCAGCGTCGTAGGGTATCGTAGGCGGGGCATTGTGAGCGTAGAAGGAGCATTAGCGGTGCCGTAGAGATATGGAGCCGTCATCGAAGGAGGTTGGGGCGACATTGAGAGACGTTATCCTTGAAATAGTCATAGAGTTAGTATGATACGAGCAAGGCCTAGCTTGTCGAAAGAAGCGAAATTGTCGCTGTCGGCCGTTCAATGGCGGGGACGTCGAGGGGATGGGGATGTTTGTCGCGAGTTCGGCGGCCTAGGGCACGTAAATCTCGGACCCCTCGCGCCACCGCGCAGCTGGCCGATAGCTGAGCTCCGCGTCCAACATACGCTCGCGCACCGACTCGTGGAACTTCGGGCAAATATCCGGGATATGGCGCCCCCGGCCCATATGCACACTTCACCGCCCTGTCAGCTCGCGCGCCCACGCCAACAAAATCCACAGAACCACGCACCTCCACCGGTTGTGCCACACCCCACGCCTGTCCTGGTAGCAATCATTGACTATCGCGTCGTTTTAAACCGCCCAACTTCGACTCTTGCACCTTGTAAGCGGTGGGCGCGGCGGGCGCGGGCGTGGTGAGCGGGAGGCCAGGGCCCGCGAACGTCGGCGCGGGGACGCCCGCGCGCGCGAGCGCGGCGCTGTCGAACGCGATGCCGCACTGCGCCTACACGACGTGGCGCACCATCCAGCGGAGCGAGTTGTCCGCGAGGCAGTGCTCCGTGCCGTTGCGCACGGTGCCGCCACCGACGTCTGCGCGTGCGTCAGCGTGCCGTTACGGTAACGGGAGAGGAGGGGAGGAAAGGGGAGGCAGGGGGGACACACCGCCGTGGCAGCCGGAGAACCAGACCTCGAGCACGTGCACCAGACTTGGGCAAGCATCCCAAAGGCCAAACCGTCAGTGGGCGCTCGGTGATCCCGGTTCGAACACGCTCTCGCGATCGGCAGCTCGTTCCCACGCTCTGGCCGCGCTCACGCCATCGGCGCTCAGCGACGTGTCTGGTCCCGCCTTCGGGCCCCGGGTCCAGCTCTCGCTTTGCCCTCAGCTGCCGCGCCCAAATATCCCCCGCGGCTCGCGTCCACACCCCCACCGGGCCGAACGACATCTCCGCCATGCCTTGCAATACGCCGTTCCCTGCCCACGCCTTCAACTCTCCCTCAGATGCTACTCCTCACTATAAGCTGATATCTTCCCGCGTTATCCGTCCTGCGTCTCGCTGTACATGCCCATGCGATTAGGTGTTCTAAGATGCCGCCTCGATTTACCTGAAGCTTCGCAGGCTGAATCACATTGTTCGACCTCGGACAGGCCTCAAGCGCAAGGCTGCCTGCTCAGCGGAGGGTTGGGAGGCGGTCCGACAATCTCGTGCGGGGCTCAAACCTGATAAAAGTGAGTAGTATTGCCAGCTGGCTAGTTAGCTGAGTTGACAATTTCAAAGCTTTGCGCGCGCACGCTTTGGCTGCTTCGCCCGCCGCCGGACGACTCATTCACAGACTCCGGCCATGTCCACCCCTTCGCCTCAGCTAACTTACAGGCGACGGTCACTCGACCTAAGGCACCACGTGACGTTCCCTTGCCGTACATGAGGTCATAAAACTACCGGGGTCCTCCTTCGGGCCGGAGCGGGTGTGCAATCTGTGAGCCTTCTCACATCTCGTGGCGGACGCAGCTTTTCTCGGTCCCCTGCGGTGTCGGGTGATGCACCATCCCTCTTCGCTGTGACCTCGCGTCCTGACTTTGTGGGCGCAAGAGCAACTGCTCTCAATACGCCATAATATTTTCGACTCTTGCTATCTACGTGCGCACCTAGGGCGCGGTAGGCGTAGGGTCTAGCTTGCCAGCCTTGCCTGGACCTTCACACGCGCGACGTAACTTCCCGATGGCTGACATCGAATCTTGTACAGTGCACGACCATGGTCTTATGTGAACGCGCAGCCTCGCGAAGCACATTTCGAGGTTCGAGGGACAACCTCGTGTCTGGAAATCACGCTCATATCCCCGAGGGCCTATCCTAGCATCGATACAGCATGCCGCTCCCAGGCTTCCTCCACACCGCCATCCCACCTACGTCTGCTCCGGCACCCCCCCCCCCCTCCGGCAATGTTTCGCAGACCCGACAAACCACCCACGCCAGACGAGATCTACGCCTCCAGTCTCCAATCATTTGGTCTTGGCTATCCGCTCTGGTGCCCCGAGCCGCACATCTCGGGCGAGCCGCAGGTCGCCGACGTTGGCTTCCTCCACGAAGGCAAATTCATCCGGCTGTTCAACCTCGACAAAGCGTCGCCCGACAAGGCGGTCACTCGCCATAAGCCGCCCTACACCGACATCGCGTCGTTCCCCCCGAATGCGTTGCAGATAAACACTACCCCGGACCTACTCCGCGCAGGCCATTACTGCAGTCGCGGGGTCAGAAGTCGCGATCTACGCGGCTCAGCGACTGCGTGAGTCTTAATGTGTGATGCACCGGCCGCCCATCACTGACATGCGTGCAGGCCCATCGGTCCCAGCGCATCGGTTGAGTTGAAGGCGGACTACACTTGTCACGAAGCCCAGGGCGCAGCTCTGACCCTGCAGAGCGCGGCGAGCGCTGAAGGTATGCTGCCGAGCACGGTGCTGAAGGAGTACATCCTTCAGCAGGTCGAGAAGTGGCACGCATACGTGACCCAAGTGCTCTGCATCGATATCAAGCTGGAGGACGTCGTGGTGGTGATCGGATGGATCAAGACCATGCCGGACTGGGCGGCGACAGTGTTCGGATTTGACAAGCATACGGGCGGTTCGGTTTCTCTCGGGGCCAACGCTGCGGGTGCAGCTGGTGCTGAAGCGAGCTGGTCGGGGTCGACCTCGGTGAAGACCTCGTCGATACTACGCCACGGCCCATTATACTCTTCACACACATCCCGACCTCCTGTCGCTGACGTGCATCCGAATCAATGCGTTTTTATCAAACGCTTGAGTGTGAAGAAGCGCTCCATTCTGCCGAAATGGATAGTCGGCGGCGCGGGGTTCCACCGCCTTCCGGGCTCCAGAGCGCCACGGGACAGCTATGGAGAAGCACGGGTATTGGGCGCTGCAGAGGATAAGGAGAGCAATTTCGAGTATGGCTGGAAGGAGTACACAAGTAACGTACGCTTTTCCCCCGCAAATATTTACTCTTGCGCGGCCTGACCTCTGATTAGGGGCGATCTCCTAGCCCTCTGGATATCATCCAAAACTATATCTTCGAGGTACAGGTCTAGGCGGCATATCTACCAACCTTTCATCTGAGCTTCCTGGCAGGTCTCCGATGCTAAAACCGCTCTGGCGAGCGATGACGAAGTCGATTGTATAATTGTGCGTTATACCATATTCCTCGTGCTGCTTTGGCGCTCAATGTTGTAGTAGTGCGGCGAGCATGTCGTGGACCTGTCGAGCTGGCTGAGAAAAGCAGCCTTCGGAATCAATATTAGGGCTGACGGCGGTAAGGCCTTCGTCTATGTGCCTCAGCCTCTCATGCTGATTCCATCGAGACAGTTGGATCTCTCCGGATGTCAGACGTGATTCGTCACCAGCAGGAGAAAAAATTTGCGCATCCACCCATCACGGCCGCTGACGCCGCCAGCTGGCCTGAGATCACTCGGAAAGGCGCAGGATCCTTGACGAACAGTCAGATTTTGCTCGGGCCGACCGAGGCGAAGGCATCTCCTGTAGCATACAAACATGTCGTCTTCGGCAATGCCAAAACAATAAAGAGTAATTGTCATCTACTTCGCCTGACAGGCAAGACATTGATCTCGTATCACCACTGCAGTCAATTCGTGCATATCTGTATCCTTATCAACAGACGGCAAGCTGCTTGCGGCAGGGTCCGGCAACACGATCGCCGTGTGGAGGCTCCTGGACGGCCTCATCGTTCAGTGGCTGGAGCGAGACGGGCATACAGAAGAAATCTATCGGGTCGCGTTCTCGCCAGACGGCCAGCACATTGTCTCGGGAGCTAAGGACAAGCTTGCGCTCGTCTGGAATGTCAAGACCGGCGAAGTCGTGCACCGCTTGGAGGGGCACGAGCAGCATATCTATTACACCGCATACTCCCCTGACGGCACGCAGATCGCGACCCGCTCCGACGAATCGCTTAAAATGTGGAGCACCTCAAGTGGCGAGCTGCTATATGCCATCACGGACCTCGAGTCATGGCGGGGCGGCGAGATCTTGTTTTCTCCAGATGGCTCCCGTATTGCTGCGGAGTCAAACGCCTCGCGCGAAGACACGGCCGTGGCAGTCTTAGACTGCCGTACAGGCGGGCGCATCGCGACGCTGCGCATGCAGAACATCTACTGCACGGCTTTCTCCCCCGAGGGCGACCGCATCGCGACGGGGCCCAGGGACGGCAGTGCATACGTGTGGGACGCAGCAAGCGGCAAGGCGCTGCTTGAGATAAAGGAGCACACGGACTGGGTCCGAGAGGCATCGTTTTCTCCGGATGGTGGCGAGGTCGCGACGGCGTCGGACGACGGGACGGTCGTGACGTGTGACTCATACACTGGGGAGCAGCGTTTCACGTTCCGTGTCGAGAGCGTCCGGGGCAAGGACACGGAAGATGTCCTTGCTGTGGCGTACTCGCCCAGAAACAACTTTATAGCGTGCGGCGCGGCCGATGGCTGCGTCCGTGTCTGGAACCACAAAACCGGTGCTTTTGTGGCAGCGTTTCAGGGGCATACTGACTGGGTCCTGCGTGTGGTGTTCAAGCCGGATGGATGGGACATCTTGTCGTATGGGAATGACAACGTTATACGATTGTGGAGTGTTCGTGACGCGCTGCGGCTCTCGTAGAGTATGTACATGTGTGCTGTAATTCATAAATATTTCTATATACTCTCGTGAGCAACCTAAAGACTCCTCTCAGATACCAGGCTCCACAGGACTAGCAGCGGGGCGCGGCTGCTACTCGGAGCATGCGAGCGTACCTACGCATAATATGGTGGGCTCCGAGCCTTTGCACGTTCGCCGATGCGTACCTAACCGCAGGGTTCTCCATCGTGCAACCTGCTCGGTTTCTCCTGCCTTCCTGGCCGTCGCGCCTGCCTTCTCTCGCACCCTGCAGCGCCGCCGATGCCTCCGTCGACTATGAAGACCTTAAAACGCAAGGAGTTCAACTGGTCAAAGGCCAATTGCAATAGCACTGTGCATGGGGGATCTTTTGCATGCGGGATTCTGTTGCCCAACAGCGTCTGAGCTCAACTTTGCGGAGGGCATAGAACTGGACAGCGACGGCCTTGCTGCAGACAGAGGCGGAGGCGCCGTGCGGAGCACTTTGCCCTGCCACGGCAAGCGAGCGTGGAGCACAAGGCGCGACCATGAAGAGCAGCGTGCAGGCGGTGAGAAGATGGTACATCGCAAGAACCTTGAAAATATGTACACTGATTAATGTCGATGGTCAGCACAAAGTAGCGCGGCCTGAAAGACGCCACGTATCTAAATTTGCTCTGAAACAGCGCAAGTACAACTCCTCCCAACCGGCGCAGTCATACTTCCGTGCATGACAGCCATCGCCCCGCTTCTGCAGCATCAGAGGCATATCTGGTCGATGAGATCGGCGAGAAGCACTGACAGCGGCTATGATCGGGAAGACCACATCTCTTCGTGCACAGACTGGAGCAGCCCCGGTGCAAGAACATCGTCGCCCCAAGAAATCTTCCGCTGTCTGCGCATGCTAGCCATCCTGCACGGCGCACAGATCCCAAGGAGATCCTCCAGAGGGCATCATGGACGAACGCCGCGCGGCGGTACCACCGACGCGGCACGCTGAACGATGATTTTGCGGCGAGGATAGGGATCGTGTGCAAGCAAAAGGCGACGTCACAGGACGTGCGAAGGTACTCACGCCAGAGTGCGAATTCTTCGGAGACATGGGCAGGGACGGTCGACGTTGGGGCCGATCATGGGCGCGGCTTGAAGGTATTTCGAGCGTGTCAGCGCGCCGTTCACCGGCATTTTATATATCCGCCCACGAACAAGCGTGGTCGGGCTAGAAAGTGTCCATAGTGCTGTGGGCAACGAACGTATGAAGACACCTACGCAGAAGAGAGCTTCACGCTGCAGACATAGACTGCTATCCCATTGTCGCGGCCAGGGAATGTTGTCGCCTCCGTGAACGAGAGTCTCGATGACGTCGACGCGCGACACCATCTCCGGGGTACGTTACATATTACGGATCTTGTGAGCAGCCAGTATTGGGATGCGCGGTCAATGACATGACGAAACTCACGCTTTACACAGATGGCCTTTGTGCCAGCGCGTGGAGGAAATGGTTCACAATACTCCGTAAGGCATCGCGTCGAGTTTGGAGCGGTGGCTCGCGGAAAAAAATTCACTATCTCGCGTAGGCACACCGTGATGTCGCCGGTGCACCACCCTTCGGATTGTGCTGGCCGGCTGTACATATGTGTAGTAGTGTTTTACGTGCATGGGATCAAGAAATTTACCATACAGGAGCAGAAAGGAGCTGCATGTAGCGAGGCCCGTCGCGTTCTTGACACCGCCCTTCTAGACGATAAACGTTTGGATGGTTTTGATGGCCGGGTACAACGGAACAGGCCTCGGTCTCTCAGAACCATCTTTTGTCCGTGAGCCAATACCTCAAGCAGGCCGCTGGCATACCGCGTGCTAGATGGGGCGTGCGGTCCGCCCCCATTTACGACGACATCTCCAAGAGGTTCTGGCCTCCAACGCCGTTATCGACGCGTCTACGGATGAATAGCGTGCACCTGTCCAGCCAAAAAGCGTAATTTGAGGTCAGTACTATCGTCGGAAGCGCGGAGGGTGGGGGCGGGAATGGGGGTCTTGGGCGTGCGGTGGTGGTGGGGGGCGTCAGACAGCGACCGATGCAGGACGTGATGACACGCAGTCCGAGTCTGAACCCATGTCGAGAGGGTTGACGCGCCGATTAATGCCGCACGGTCGAACCTGCTCCAGTGTTCGTGGGTGAGATGGTGGGCGGAGATTCTGGGGGTGGGTTACCAAAGCAGACTTAGCTGGCCGAGCAAGAGAACGCGTCGGCTCGAAGGCTCGGTCGTTCGTAGGCGCTCGGCGAACGCTTCAATCTAGATCTCGGGATCGGCATCTCTTTCCCCACGATATACTCGCGTCGCCGCCGTCTCTCCTTCCGTCCCCGCCAGTAGCCTCCCTCCTCCTTCCCATGGACGGCATCCGACCTTGTGCATCCCTCACTTGGCAACATAATATTGCTGCACCGACAGCACCGATCGCTGTCGCAGCAGCTGCCGCAAGTGCCGCAAGCACGGCACCCCGACCACATTAATTCAACGTTCACATTCCCCGCACCCGCCCTGCCATGCTTGGACCAGATGCTGCCTTTCGCCTGCCCTGATGCCTTGGACCTCCTTGCCGTCTGTTACACTCCATGAACCCCGCTCTTTACAGATGGGAGGCAACTCGCAACTGTCAGGCCAACAAGGCGCAATGTGACGGAGGTCGGAGCGGTGGGACGATTGGTCGTGGGACTCGAGCCATGCGAAGGTGAGTAATAACGTCCACTCATCCATATGTGTCCCTGAGTCAATGTCAGACGAGAGCCATGTTCATGCGAGGATTCTCTTCTCAACATTCGACTCACAGACACCGTCCATCCCGAGCCGTGCCCGCGAGACGCATGCGCAAACGACCACTGAGGAATCCTTCAAAGCTTCATCCGTCACTTCGTACTGCAAGATTTGACAAAGAGCGCGCTCAGCAGGACTAGGAACGCGCTCACGAAGAACACCTTTGTAACGGAAAAGCGCACGGATGACCTGGGCGACGTCGTGCGTCAGCTCCGCCCCAGCTCTAGTGTCTCTGTCATCTTGAGATCTAGGTTGGTCGCCGTGTGGACGCGAAGGAAGCGACCATCCTCATGGTGCAGAAGATGCGTTTGCGTGCACCTGAGAGACGTGCGCTGGGGTGCGCCGCTCGACCAAGTCACCACCCGGCGCGCGGAAGCTGGTGCTGGGAAGCAAGAAATGCGGAGCGAAGACGCGACAGATGATGAAGGGGAGCGCCAGATCGCGACTCGCAGAAGGGACGCGATGCGTAGGGTGACGGTGAATGGCGGCGAGGAACAGTACGGGATCGACTGGTGGAGTACCTGCCGCTAGCACGAGGGGGATAAGGAGAACAACAGGCCCCTCATGCGGTCAAGAGTACGTCCGTCATTCAAACTGAGACAGCCCCTGCTCAATCTTCCGCGACTAGCATCGGAGCCTTTCACTAGATCTAGGTGGATGTCGAGCTACGGGTCTGCGTCAGCTCGCTCGGCGTGAGCAGATTGTCGTTTGCAGTTGTAGGTATTTGGACTTGTGATTTGCGTTCCCACCGGCTCATGAGCCCGCAGCAGCCCGCTTGTTTAAGCAGCCTCCAGCAGTCCCACACAAGGACATTCCGCCGCTGTCCACGGCGCTCTCACCTCCGCCTCAGCCGACAATGTGTCCGGTCAGCGGCACCCCGACGTTTGCCCCAAGCATTCTCACCGCCACCGGCTCCGAACGTGGCGTAAACGCATTCCTTTCCGCGCCGTTGAAGCCGTTCGAGCTGCCTGCAGAGCTGCACATCTCCATCGGCCTGCGCGCAACGGAGAGGATGCGCTAGATCATGCACGTCAAATCCCTCGCGCCTCGAGCCCGTCCGAGGCACAAATGATGGTATCATCGGTACAAACGCGCCGCTGAAGGTGAAGAACAAGAACGCGAAGGCGAAGAACAAAGAAGAAGAGAAGCCCGTGCGCAACTCTACGAGCAGCTTCGAGGACGACGGCGCGTCGCACACGTAGAACACGAGCCGCCCGCCAGCCTCAACCAGAGGCCGAGCAAGTTCTCGTCCGGCGGCCTTATGCCGGGCGCGCTGCGCCTCGGACGCCCCGTGCGCTCCCGGCCGGGGAAGTCCACCACCACGAGCTCGCACGACCTGCACGCGCTCACCCGTGTGCCTCCCCTGCTGGACATGGCGCTCGTGTATCTCGCGGCGCGGACCATGCGCCACGCGTTGGTCTACTGCGTGTCGAGCGCGGGCTCGTCGCTGCGCGGAGCATGACGAGCGCCATCTTCGGCTTCGGCGAGGGCGTGCGGGGTCTTGGTCCTCTGGCCGCGCAGGTCCGAGTCGACGAGCTCGCCGAGCGCGCGCTAGGACGAGGAGTACCTGCAGGGCGGCCGCAGCTGCAGACGCCTGAGTCGCGCGACAGCAGGCGTAGCGCGGAAAACCCTCGGCGCACAACCCTCGTGTAGACCTTTCTCATCCACGGGATGCATTGAAGAGGAACTTTGTCAAGAGCGCTGTCGAGGTCAAGTTCGAGGCGCTCGTCCATTCTGTGGTCCGCAAACATTTACGTCTTCTTGCACGTCCACTAACTGAAGCCGTCTGTCTTTAGGAGATGCGCGACGGACGCCTGCTGCCGGACCGGCCAGGATTGACTCATGTTTCGTGTACGTCCTCAAGAACGCACCAGAGCTTCAATTTGTACACATCGATCCGCCTCATTGTGCAACCGCTATGTCTGAGCCTTGACGGTACTGTGGCGTCGCGCTGTCTAGCTGCTCGACGGAGCGTACGAGGACGGCAACTGCGTACCCCAGAGAGTCGTCCCTCCACTCACCCATTTGGTCGCCGTCTGGTTACCTCTCGCATGGCTACATTCTGCCATCCCCACGGGAGCAAGCTACCAGCTGGAACAACTCGACCCGCCATCAACCCGCGTGCACGACGGATGATTGTAAGCCTCGTACGCACGCGTCCTGTGCCTTTGGATGTGTAGCTGTGTCGCATGCTTGCCCCAGTACTATTCCTCCCCCCCCCCCCCCTTTTGATAAAACGTCTAGTGTTGATAATTCCACTGTCCCTCCTTCACCACCCATCCTTCCGGGCTGGAAATTATTTTTAAGAGAGATCAATCCCTAAGGAGCATGCCTGTGTGGTCGAACAGATGGAATTCGGGTATACGGAGGTAGTGGATTTCTAACAAGACTGGCTGGAGGCTTTATCAGAACTAAGCGCCGATTTGTTCGGCTCCGTGACAGCGATTGCACAGACGATCTTCTCTCAAACTGTGTCTGAACCTTCATAGAGTGGTTTACTTTTGATTCTGCTAGCTTCTTTGTGCCTCTCTGGCCTCGTTGTTGCATGAGTCACCGAAATCCAGCATTCGAGGGGATGCGACTGCATTAGCGCCGGATCATGGACCAATCCCCTAAGCGCGATCGTGGCTTATTACGGAAATTTGTCGATAATCAAATTATCATCACTGGTCTCGAACAGACCTGCTGTTCTGCAATGTCTATTGCCCTCGTCGAAGCCCATCTAAAATCAAGGTAAAAATATGGGAGCGTAGCCAGAGGTTTGTTACATCGAGCTGGGACCACTGTTTGAGGTGAAAGGGGAGCAGGAGTGACGGGCAAGCGGAAAGGTCCAAAGTATTATCAAAAGGGGGTGGGGAATAGTACAAGGCAGCGTTGGTTCCCATACTGTACCCGCCGCTTCCAGCCTGTTGATGGGCTGAAATATCATCAATTGATTGTCCTATTCCTTGTATGCGTATGAGAGGCCTCCCAAAACTTCATGCAGGCAACTATAACTGCATCTCCATGAATCACACCTTATGAACGTGAGAAGCGGCATGCGAGGACCAGCCCAGTCCGCCGTTCTGCAAGGATATTTCCCGGAGCATGACAGAGAAACAGGAACGGCGCACAAACTGCACGGACGGAATATGCGTCGCGAAGCGCATCCAAGGTTCGACGCGGTGGGCTGCCTCGTGTCAAGCGGTCGTACTTTCTGCCACGAGCCCCATCACACAGCGGCCTCGCCCTGCGGATGCACCTCACATCCACCCGTCACCGGCATTGCAGCTCATCCTACCGTCACCTGCGCATCCACCCTCGCCTATTATGCTCTTCTGGCAAAGTCCGCCATCGACGCATCCTCATGACATTTACGCCCGCAGCTTTCAAGGTCTTGGCTACGGCTACCCTCTGCTATACCCAGAGCCCGATCCCGTCGACGGCGAGGTCCAGATCGCTGATGTCGGGTTCTTTCGCGAGGGCGCCTTCATACGCCTGTTCAACCTTGACACTTCGACACAGGAGAAGGCAGTCAAGGGCCAAGATCATCTCGATTTGGAACAATTCCCTTTGGAGCATCCTATCAAAATCAAACACACCTCGGCTAAGATCTTCCCTGGCGACCTGTGCAGCCACGGAGTTCAGAAGATGGATGTGAGGCTGGAGGCCGATGCGTGAGTTTTCGAATCCTCGCGGTGTGTACCATTGACCGACGGATTGACAGAGCTCCTAGCCTGGGTATCTCCGCGGGGCTACAGGCCTCGTTCATCTGCAAACAGGCATATGGTGCGGTCCTAACGCTGAAGAGCCCTGCGCACGCCGAGGAGGTCATTGTCAGTCACCATCTGCGTCGCTACATCCTGCGGAACGTCGACCGGTACTACGATTACGCGACACAGGAGCTCGGGCATGTCGTTAAACAGCGGGACATGGTATTTGTTACCGGATGGACGAAAACGAAGCCAGATTGGGCAGCCACTGTTCTCAGCTCTCAACGGATCTCGAGCTCAGAGGTCTCTCTAGGAGTTCATGCTACCGGCAGTACGGGTGCTCATGTAGGAGGCTCCCGAGATCGTTTGATGACGATGTCGCCAATCCCGCGGTATGGAAGACAGTACGCCCCTAACTCTCCGCGCACCGTTCCCGAGGATATCAAGGAGGACCAGTGCCTGTTTGTGAGGCGGCTGAGGGTCCGGCGGCGGCTGTTCACGAAGATTGTGGCCGGTGCGGGATATCACCATCTTCCGCACCTCGACGGCAGACATAGCGCTTTGGGCGAGGAGGGTTTCGCGGCAGAGGACAGAAACGCAGAGCCTGTAGAGCTCTGGATTAAGTCTGGCGGCGAGGTATGTCCCTAGTGCCCAGAAGATTGTTGATATAATGTTTTGCTAATCACGAGATGCAGGGTACGGCTCCTGACCACCTCGACATCCTGCTCGCCTACATACTTCAGGTGAGCTCATTAGAACCTGTGCGACATATTGGGTCATGAATGAAGTCCTTGTCCAGTCTCCTGATGTTATCGTGGCAATTGCGAGCGATGACGAAATTGAAAGTCTGCTTGTATGTCATGCGTTCGCTTCTAGCTCATCTTAGTTGGCTTACCTGCCGAAAGGCCGGTCAGCATGTAGTCGACTTTGCGAGCTGGCTGCGTCAAGCGCGTTTACCAGTAGAGATTAACGACCACGGTGGTACGTACTGTGCCGATAAGATCCTATATCTGATCATGATATTGTCTGCTGTAGTCGGATGCCTTCGGCCAGAAGAACTCATTTCCCACCAGCAGGAGCGTAGATTTGCGCGTCCGCCTATCACGGCCGAAAACCTCAATGACTGGCCGCAGATCACTCGGAAGGACGCAGGTGTCTTGACGGACAGCAAAATTCTGCTTGGGCTGACGCAGTCGAAGGCCTGCCCTGTGAAGTACAAGGCAGTAGCCTTCGGGAACTCTAATACAATGAAAAGTAAGTGATATACTCCTTGCCTTTCAGATGCGAGGAAGGCAGAATACTTAGATGCAGTACTGATATCGCCTCACGGCTACAGTTAACAATTCCCGCTGTGTCTCCATATCCGCCGACGGCAAGCTGCTCGCAGCGGCGACCGACAACACGATCTTGGTGTGGAGACTTCAGGACGGCCTCACCGTCCAACGGCTTAATCGAGACGGGCATACAAACATCATCCGGCAGGTCGCTTTTTCGCCAGACGGCCAGCACGTGCTCTCGGGAGCCGAGGACAATCTTGCGCTCCTCTGGAGCGTGAAGACCGGCGACGTCATGCGCCGCTTGGAGGGGCACGAGAATCCTGTCCTCTACGTCTCATTCTCCCCTGACGGCACGCAGATCGCGACTCGCTCCAAGGATTCCCTGAGAATATCGGACGCCTTCAACGGTGGTCTGCTCCATACCATTACAGATCTCAAGCTAGAGCTCAGCGGCGAGATCTTTTTCCCTCTGGGTGGCTCCCGCATAGCTGCGGTATCAAACCCCTCGATGGAAGACACGACGGTGGTGGTCTTGGACTGCCGTACGGGCGGGCGCCTCGCGACGCTGCGCAAGCAGAACATCCGGTGCATTACATTCTCGCCCGAGGGCGACCGCATCGCGTCAGGGTTCGAGGACGGCAGCGCGTGCGTGTGGGACGCGGCGAGCGGCAAGGTGCTGCTTGATCTGAAGGAGCACACGGACTGGGTCCGGGAGGTGGTATTCTCGCTAGACGGCGGCGAGGTCGCGACGGCGTCCGATGACGGGACGGTCGTAATGTGCGACTCACGCACTGGCGAGCGGCATCTCACGTTCCGCGTCGGGAGCATCAGGGGCAGGGACGATGAGATAGTGCTGGCCATGGCGTTCTCTCCGAGGAACGATTTCATAGCGTGTGGCGCGGCCGATGGCTGCGTTCGTGTCTGGAACCGCAAGACCGGCACTTTTGTGACAGCGTTCCAGGGACATACTGACTGGGTTCAGTGTGTGATTTTCACACCGGATGGGTGGAACGTCTTGTCGTATGGAAATGATCGCGTCGTACGGCGGAGCATTTGTGACGCGCTACGGCTCTCATAGGGTCCGGACACGTGAACCGCGTATTTACTGGGTGTTATTGTCTCTCGGGGCTCGAGCGGTTCCTGAGTGCAGGGCAGCGTACTACACCCGCGTGTATCCTGAATCGCAGCAAGGTATCGATCTCTGTCGCCTCTAGTTATTCCTTACCAATCAAATAGATCTTGGATTCATGGACAACGGACGCCGTCCACAGCTAGCGTCGCAACATTTCGTACTTCTCACTTTTTGGTGTGCACCGCGAAGATATGACGGCAGACATTTGTGAGGTTCGAATCAAGTGCATGGCCCTGCAGGCATACTTGTAGACTGCGCAGTATGGAGCACCGTTGTACATGTAAGACGTGCGTCGGGCCTGGACTACAGGCGCCGATTAGAATGGGCACAGTACTCTTCGGTTCCGTCCCCATGACGCGTGGTCGAGCAGCACGTGATGCTCATTATTATACGCGTCTCCCTCTCCTCGAGCAAATCGGCCTTGTTCGTGACCACCACCAGTTTTCTGACATGCGTCATCGCGCTCTTCACGACCATTCACATATTCACCATGTCTCACTACTTGGTCAGTAAGGTCTGATTTCAGGCGCTACCTGCCTCCAGGTGCAAAACGTGTCGGACTCTGCAGCTATCACCCACGCCAAGCTTTCAGGAGGATCTATCCCAGAAGCACAAGCATTAATTGCGGTCTGAGCAGTAAGTGTTCTTCTCGGTCGCTCCGACGTGTCACTCGGAGTCTCTGCTGCAGATATCCGTACCTGACGCCGTTGCCTCGTTACAGCCCGCGTCTCAGACCATGTAACGTCCTGCTTCGCCTATCAGAGTTTTGCTTTACATTTGCTGGTACAGGGGTTGTCTTAGGATGCGCTGCGATCTTACAGGCTTCATGATAGGTATCTGCAGGGTCAGCCTCGTGCGTGGAGCGCGACTCTAGACGATCGAATCGGCATAGACCCATACGTATAAGACTTAGCGACTCCTCCATGCCTCTCCTAAATCCCTCTCAACACTTCACTCAAGGCTCTCATGAACCACTTTGCCATTGAGACCTGGCTGCAAGTCCTCAAGCTCGCTTGCACGGATGGCGGCTACACCGGCCGCTCGCTGTCTCTCGTCTGCCGGAAAATGCGAGACATCGTAGAGCCCATTCGCTTTCAGACCGTCTCTCTCGTCGACGCAAAGAAGCTCAAGGCCTTCGTCCGTATCATCGACGCTCGAAACATGTCAGCAAGCATCCATCATCTCCTAATCTTCACCAATCCGCGCACCGAAGGAGATGACAAAGGGAGGCCGATTAGCGTTGATTACCCTGAGGAACAGCGCAGGGTAGCGGAGCTGAGACAAATCATTGACAAGCTGCTCTCGGTGGCGGCGCCTCACGTGAGGACCCTCGTGATACAAGAGTTCCGATACCACCTCCTTTCGTCCGACTTCACGTTCCCTGTCCTCCACGATCTCACCATTGACGAGGCGGATTTTGACTCTCTCCCAGACCGATCACACTTTCCATCGCTGAGGCGCCTACACGTCAGCTCCTACTCTGCCGTCCGCGAGCGCGACTTCTGGTCAGCCCTCGCGCACTTCGCGCCGGCCTTGACGCACCTCAGTCTCTCGGGCGTCAGCCAGGACACCGAGATCTCCTCCTACCTGCGCGTGCTCCTGCGCATCCCGGCAGGCAAGTGGCCGGACAATCTCGTCATCCTCGGTGCAGATAGCGAATACGGCGCAGACATCTGCCCGGCAGACGATGGAGACTCCGAGGCCGCCGCGGTCGCAGAGAGGCTCCCCGTGCTGCGGCACGTCGTTGTACAGCCCCTTGACTACCAAAACCAGTACGACGGCTGGTGCGGAACCGGACGCCTCAAGCATGCGGTCATGATGAAGGGGCTGCGAAGCATCGCGGAGGCGTCGGCGCGCGGAGAGGGCGTCGGGAAGCTACGCCTCATGCCCGAAGGCCTTGAGTATGCCTTCGGGGACGCGTGGGAGGACTGGCGGGACTTGATGGATGGCGGTGTCGGTCCGTGGGCTTCGGGCCACGAAGGCAACATGTAGGCAGAGAAGCCGTCCAGACTGCGGGCTGTACGTCTTTCATTTATTGTGTTACGATGAGTTCTGACTGCGCTCTAGACATGCCGTGTTTCGCGACCAGTGTTCTGTCTTGTAAATGGGAGGCTCTACTGTGCAGCGAAGGTTCTTTCCGCGCTTGCTATCTCGTCTCATGGATAGGTAGCAAATGAAGTGTAGTTGTACGCTCAGCGCGCATATATGTAGGTTGATTGAGCTCAGATCTCAACAATTCGACATATGACGAGTATTTCGATTGCGGCTGTGCACAATATTACTGCAATTTGATTGTAGCTGTACGCGATTGGGAGCAATAGCAGTGCGCTGTGCCTTACATCTACTCTTCATGAGGATGCTCATATAATCGGCAGTTCCCCTCATTTTGTCCAGGAACCCCTTCCCCATCCCGAGCGACATGGAACACTTTCCTATCGAGCTCTGGCTCAAGATTCACTCGCTCGCTAGCACAGACGGCGGATACACAGCATGCTCCTTGCGGCTGGTATCGCGTCGTATGCGAGCCATCGTAGATCCGGTACGCTTTACCTCTGTCTCTCTCGTCAACGAACGACAGTTACTTGCTTTCGCTCGTCTTCTATCTACACACAGCCGGAAGGCATCTGCGCAACTATCTTCCCTCATGATTCCACATCTTCTGGTGGCCGTTCCAACGCGCTATTGGGGGATGGATGCAGAGGAAAGGGACAAGGCCTCGCGCCGGCAGGAAGCCATCCGCAAGCTACTTGCTGCGGCTGCACATTCACTGCGGACTCTCACATTATATTGGACCGCTCTCGACCTCGTGGCATCCGAACTCGCTTTCCCGCTCCTCGAGGATCTGTCCGTCGAAAGATTCGACTCAATAGGGAGGGGCCTCCCGATCCTCCCATCCCTCCACCGCCTGCACCTGACTCAGTACTTCGGCTGGTCAGGTTTCTGGCCGCTTCTTGCAAGCGTTGCTCCTGCGCTCACCCACGTCCGCCTCACCGGCCTTAGCCAGGATACAGAGCTCGCTCGATTTCTGCGCAACCTTTTCGACCTTCCTGTCCCAGCGAACGCAGAAAGCGTTATGACACCCGGGCTAGTCCCGCCATACCCTCCCGGTACCCCCGAGGCCGCGGCCGCGAAGATGCTTTCCAGCCTGCGCACAGTCATCGCGGAGCCTGTCGAGTACACCAGCAACAGCGTATACGCCGACGGCTTAGTCACGAATCTGCAGATGAAGGCTGGACTGGCCGTCGCTGCGAACGAGTGCAGACAGGGCGCGGGGAAGGGCATGCTCTATATTCTGCCCGACACTTTCGAGTACTTGGTTAGCGAGGCGTTGCGGGAGTGGCTTGAGCTCGTCGAGGGCGGAAGTGGACCATGGGCTACCACCGAGGAGCACGCTACCAGGTGTCATATTGGCTGTGAACCCACCATAATAGATTCTATCAATTATGGTGAGTTCGCATAGTCCTTGCTTTGGCCTCGAGCAGCCTTTGCAGCGCATTGTCACTCGCAGGCTGATTTTTGCTTCTCTAGCGTTCCGCCTGTAACATATGCATACTGGCAAGAGCCGGATACAAAGCGGATGATGGACATCGGTTGGACTAAATGCATGACTACAAGAGCTAGTGCTACGGATACTCTGCAGCTGCTTCAGAGCCGGCTTTTATGGACGCAGTCAGGCTCTGGGACTCGAAAACCTGCGCACTAGTATATGGTGCAATATATCAGGCACCATCGGCTGGCTGGAAAAGATCATGGCTTGATCGCGCAGATCAGATTAAGCTTATCAGTAAGGCCGAAGCTCAGCTATTCGATGAGCAAGCGACATTGAACGCGCTTCTACCAGCGTTGGGATTTTTTTCGGCCAAGGTTAGTCCATGACTCCATGGAGATTCTAGGGTCTGCGCCTGGAGAAGTATTCGATTTGTCGGCCGAGAGCTGCGGTCAGACCGCAGGCGATAGACATATGTTCACGTAGGCTGATGGCCTTGCGGTGCTGTGGCTGTACAAAGGGAGTGCACCATGTTATATAAGACGAGGCTCATATGCTCTGCGCCCCAGCCAACTTAAACAGCGCCTTCTCGACGCCCATACTCAAACATGGACCGCTGTCCCAATGAACTCTGGCTCGCGATCGCTGCGCTCGCATGCACTGACGGCGGATACACTGCACGCTCCATGCAGCTCGTGTCACGCCGAATGAGAGACATCGTGGAGCCGGTGCGGTTCACGTCTCTATCAATCACTACGCAAACACAATTAATAGCGTTATCGCGCATAATATTATCCCCGTCTTCGCAAGACAGGTCGATGTCTCATCCAATTCAGGCTCCACCTATCATCAGACACCTGCTGTTAACTGCCGACACCCGTTCTCACTCGCAAGGACAGACGGACATGGCAGCACAGCTGCAGCAAGCCGCACATGTAGTCCTAGCTGCGGCCGCCCCCACCCTCGAGACCCTTTGCATGTACGGCACGAGCTTCGACACCGTATATCACCTCTTTTCGTTCCCCGTTCTTCGTGCAATGTGCATCGAAGTCACTTTTCCATTCCCCGACGATGGCTATGCAACGCTCCCGTCTCTCCGTCGTCTGCACATCAGAGGCTGGTCGGACCACACGCACTACTCCCCCGCACTCACACATCTTCGTGTCACCGAGATCAACAAAGATCGCGGCGTCGTCGACTTCATTCGCAAAGGCTTTCACATGTCAGTAACCGACTATCGCGACAACGGCCTGTCTTTCGACCCAGTAGACACCAACACCATCTCAGAGAGGCAAGCCGGCGACGCCGCAAAGCCGCTGCCCAAACTTCAAATAGTCATCGTGCAGCCAACAAAAACTCCCTCTGGCGGTATATGCGGCAGCGACCGAATAGCGAACTTTCAGCTGAAGAGAGAGTTGAAGGATATCGCGCGGGAGTGCGCAGACGGCGCGGGCACGGGCAGGCTCTACGTACTCCCCAGTACCACCACACTCTACACAGCTAGCGAGGCGCGCCTTGACTGGCTTGATGTCGTCAACGGTGGGAATGGGCCATGGGCTACTCCTGAAGAACGGGCCGCCATGGCTCGCGCCCGGAACACCATTGTAAAACACGTCAACTCTGGTGAGTGCGCATGGCTTCTACAATTGCTATGTGCTGCGTTATAATCATCGGGTAAACATAGTCGCTGACGGACATCCATTACAGTGCTTCGCTATATGCAACTCAGGATACAAGGCCGTCTGCACGAAGTAAAATAGAATTGTGTATGCCGATGTAGCACCACGATTGCACAGGTAGAGCTTTCTCAGCTCAAATCTTGTATGGAAAAGATCCAAAGCTGTATCGGACCCGTTACTACAAGATATCCCGCGGACGTATGTATATACGCTGCCTTGAAAATGCTCATGAGAGGACTCATAGCATCTGCGCGATCTGGTAACACTTGACCTGTGGCCGCTTTCACAAAGCATTACGATTGACATGGATGGCATGCTATCGCTTCTGGCACTCCGCATTGCTTGCATCTGAAATCTCGGTAGCATATTCCCATGTGCAGGTGCTTGCTACTGATCAAAAGGTGATACATGGCGTGTTGAAGCCATTGGAATATATTGAATGCAAGGTCCGTGTGCTGTCATTACTACAAGATGCATATGTGTTAAAATTATGCGCTATGACCTATATATAAACGAATGTGAATCAGCCTACTACGCACGCTCAGCGTGCTCCTGCGCGGCCTCGCGCGCCGCCTTCTCGGCGGCCTTCTCGGCCTTGCGACGCGCCTCGCGGTCGCGGCGCTCCCTACGGAACTTGGGGCCGATGAACATGATGACGAGGAGCAGCGGCGCGGTCGCGACGCATAGGCCCGAGAGCAGCACGAACGTCCAGCCGACGCCCATCGCCTCGATCATCAGGTCGAGCACGGACACCGTCACCGCGCCGAGGCTGCAGCGCACGAAGTTGTTCTGCGGGGCGTGTCAGCAGGTGGGTGCGCGGCGGGGGAAGAAGAGGCGTACGCAGGCAGAGATGGACGAGCTCTGTGAGGGGACGAGGTCGACGGAGAGCGTCTGCGTCGTGTTCATCACGCAGATAACGGCGTAGCCGACTGGCGGCAGATGAGCTCGTGCTCATGCCTTCGGGAGACACCGCACTCACAGATGATTTGCAGCACGAGCGGCACGGCGATGTTGACTTTCGCCTGGAGCGCCCAGCCGTAGCCGACCGCGCACGCGACGTACACGACGAGGTATATCGGCTGGAGGCGGCAGCGCGCGTACTCGATGGGGAAGTCCTCCTCGCGCACCGCGTCCTCGGGGCGCATGCCCGCGCGCTCGGGGTCCGCGGCGGCCGCGCGCTCGAGCGTGCGGCGCACGCGGCGGTACTCGGCGTCGAGGACCTTACCGTTGACCCAGCTGCCCGCGAGCATGCCGCCGCCGAGCGCGAGGAAGCAGAGGCCGATGGAGGTTTCAGAGAGGTGGGGGTACGCGGCGGCGAAGAGCGTGGACGTGCTCGCGCCCATCGCGTAGAAGAGCGAGTTCTGCACGCCGTTGAAGAGCAGCAGGATGAGGACGTCCCAGTAGAAGAGGATGCGGAACGGGTTCTGGAACTTGGCCTTTGGCGGGCGCTCGACGGCCTCGTCGGTCTTCCCGAGTCTGTTGCGGCCGATGATGGGGAGGAGGGGGCGGTAAATGGCTGGTGGGACGATGCTGCCGTCGCCGACAATTGCACGGAGCGTCTCTGGCAGAATTCTGAAGGTCGGTTAGTCGCGAGGCGGGTGATAGATGAGCTGAAAACGTACAATAACATGACAAGGAGGCATAGTGTTGAGCCTATGCATAGAAACCAGAAGATGGACCTCCACCCCAAGCCTTGAGCAAGGCCGCCGCCGATGACAGGACCGAGCGAGGGCCCAACCTGCACATCGAGTCAGCAGAGGACACGCAGTAGGATGTACACGACGCACCATGGGACCGAGGCTCCAGACGCCAAAGTAGTTGCCACGCTCGTGCCGCTCAGAGATGTCGGCGATGACACCGGCGCCGAGGGCGATTGTGCTCGCGGAGCCGGCGGCTTGCACGCAGCGGAGGACCATGAGCAGCCAGAAGGCGTTGGTCGGTACGAGCGCGAGGCCGACGCAGGAGAGGGACAGCACGAGCATGCAGGCCATGAACATCGGGCGGCGGCCCCAGCGGTCGGCGAGCGTGCCCCAGAACATCGGCGCTGGGGCGAGTCAGCAAAGGGAGGGCGCAGGGGTGTAGGGGTGCGTACCGCTGCCTTGAAGGACCATGTAGATGGTGACCGTCAAGTTGATGTTCTCTGTCGACGTGTGGAAGGCTTGAACGAGCGTGGGCAGCGCCGGGAAGTATATCTGCGAGGTCAAGGGGCTGGGCAATTATCAGCATCCCGACTGCAGCTGCTGACCGCGGTACTACAAGAGCATTCGAGCGAATGGTGAAATGGGATGAAGGGGCGAGGTTGTGAAGCACCACCGAAAGCGACAGCGACTCGAGGCTATCCCAGCTCTCAGCAATCATCCCCTGTCAGGGTCGGGGAATACATAGCGCGAGAGGAGACCTGAGAGCCGCGCATTGTATGCCGCGACGTGTCCGACAGCTTCAAACAGTTTCCGCCGCAAGACAGGGCACTAGTTGTAGAACGCTTAGGAGCCCTGCGACGGCGCGACCACCGTTTCTGAGACGTCGTGACGCATCGTACGGTCTAGGCGAGCCGTCTGGGACATGAAATAAGGTCGCTCACCTGAACAGCCCTGCTACTGCAGCCATGATGACGATTGTCCACTTCTCGCGCGACGTGAAGATACTGTAGGGCTTTTTGGGATGCTCGGCGGGTTGAGGCGTGGACTGAGGCGTTCCCGGCTCTTCTTTCGTGGCAGGAACTAGGCGAGTAGTCGGCGGATAGTTGGCCGAGGAGTGTGGAAAGGGCTTACCGTCGTTGGCGTCGTTTATTCGCAGTGTCTGAAGGTCATCTTCGCTGCCTGGGGAGGGCACAGTCCGGAGAGCTGGAGAACGGGGTTTTTCGAAAGACGTGGAGGCTTGTTGCATGTTGGTCATGAAGGAAAGAATAGTAGTGGGTAGTGGGGCACGCTCCGCCGCATCCTACCATATATACGAGAGATATGTGCTCCATCCGGCCTGCAGTCGTACAGGGCATGACGGTCTGGCTGATCACGGTTGCCATTCTGGGAGGACGAGTGGTTGGCTCGCGCCCTCCGCGCCGGGTCGTCAAATCTGCTTACGCGAAATTTTGGCCCGTCTCGTGGCTTTCGCGCCACAAAGCCTCGGACCCGCAGCATGACTCTCGACGACTCACTCTGACTCCCGCTCGGACCCGCTGCGGGTCAATACCCGTCCGGAGATGGCCAATGTGCGCAAGAGCCCAGAGTCGTCGTCCTGGGTTTCTTCTCCAATTTGTTGCCGTCGTCGAGAGACGTGCCGACCCAAGCGACGTCGTCTGTGGGGAAAATTAGACGCAGCTAGAGCAAAGTTGCTATCACCTACCGCTACGCCGTCGTTGTGTTGAACGCGACTCCGAGGAGCTGGAGGCCCCTTTTCTGATCGTTACGTAATTTGCCTATTAGGGATTTTCCGAGCTGGGCTCGCTGCTGTTGTGTCGACTCTGCTTCCGTCCTCGTTCCTTCCGTCAAGGCTACACGCACCTCAAACTTGTAAATCACTGTGTTCTATGTCTCAAGAACTGGCATTGGATGACTTCCCGTAAGCCTCAAATGAATAATAAAAGCTCCAGAACGAATAATCGCGGGTCGGCACGTCCTCGGCACGTCAGAATCTGGACAGAAGTGGGCTGTCCTCGCCCTGGTAAGGTAGCAGCGGACTCCGAATGCCAGACTCTGAGCGAGCTGGGTACCAGCGTCCTGACGAAAGTTCAGCGCGTCCTCTCAACCCTGCTGAGCGCCGTAGCAGTCTGAGGCTCTCAGCCAATGGAATCGCCCTCGCTTAGCACAAGATCCCCGTTTTCACAAATCCTTTTCGACTCGAGAAGCACCCAGTGCAATAAAATGTACGCCGTGAAGAGCGGGAAGGTCAGATCCGCCCCTTCGATTTCAGGGCTGCTGCTACATCTTCGCGCATACATCAGGAATTTACCCACCGTTCTGGCGCGCTCTGGAAGCGCTGTACGTGCTGGAGCGGTCTGTGGCCTGTCAGCGCCCCGTCAGACCGTCCAGAAAATCGTTTCTTTTCCAGCAGCGCCGTTTTCGGCCAGCACGGCTCGGGAGCTCATCTTGAATATACCCAATAGATTAACCCATACAATACCACAGCGCAAAATCTACAGAGTAACCTTTGGTACAGGTTCTATAGACATGAGATTAAGCGGAGCGGCTACTTCTCACGGAGCTGTGAATAATATGACCATGCTCGTGGCCCATGAGCGCTGAGCCGTGAGCTTCAAACTGCAAAACTTCGAGAGACGTTCAGGGCACCACTTAAGCTCTAATGCCCATAACAAACAAACATTTCAAAGGTGACACCACGTCCGATCGGAGGCTGCAGGCTGCGAGTTCAGGAGCGGCACCGCGGTAGCCGTTCTCGCGCGCTTGACGCGGCGCAGCGAAGTTCATTCGCCGCGGAATGAAGGCCCAGCCGCGGACGATGCCGGCGGCGCCGTCTCTGCAAGCCGTGTTAGTGCGACGACGGCGTCGAAGGCGCGGACTCACCAACTGCCTGGCCGGCCAGGGCTCTCGTCCAAACGACACTAGACACGCCCCGGACAGCGCATCGAACAGCCCGCGCGCCGACTGCGAGCGTGAAGAGCTCGCGGGCGCGAACCCTGCGGCGAGCCAGAGCCGCGCGCGAGCGCCCTGTCGAAGCGGTCAGCGCAGGGCACGAAGTCAGAGAGGCAGGCCGACGACTCACCACGGCCGTTGCGCCCCGCCTGGCGCACATAGGCAGGCACACGGCCGTCGCCTACCGCAGGACGTGCCCCGCCAGGTCCTGCGATGTCAGCTCAAAGTCGCCGCCCGCGCGCCATCTGCGGGCGGCGCATCGGCAAGCACGCGGCCAACGCGTGCCACGGGGCGCGTCCGTTGGCGACCTGCGATATAAAACACTGCTCGCCGCCATGCCCCACCTATATGAGACACAGAACGGCGGGCGCGCGACCGTCGCGCACCGCAGGACGCGCTCAGCTGGCCTGTGCCCTGCGACATCAGAACATTTTCCCCCGTCGTGCACCACCTCTGCATAAAGAATTGGCAGGCACGCGGCCCTCGCGTGCCGTGGGACGCGCCCGTTGGCGTTCCGCGATCCCAGGCCTCTCGCACCGCATTCCGCGACTTGCGAGCTGGAGAACGGCAGGCGCGCGGCCGTCGCGTGCCATGGGGCGCGCAGACCTGCACCCTGCGATAAGTATCACAGACACGCCGCAGCACTGCGCGGCGTCAAGAGCAGCGGCGACGAGCGCATAAAGCGGGCGGGCACGAGGGCGCCGCTGGGTTGCGGCGGACGCGACGAGCAGCCGCCGGGGCACGCGAGGCTAGAAGGCGGCCACGTCAGCTCAGACAATGACGCAAGAAACGAGACAGGACGCGAGGGAGCGCAGCGCGCTGCGCTGCGCCGGCCGGTGGCAACCGATGGCGGTACAGCGTCCCACATATGTCGTACCCGTGTGATAAACACGGGCTGTGTGAGCGTCCCGAAAGCAGGGAGCGCACGTTGCACCTTACATGGCATTTTGACCGTCCGTATAGACGTCGAAAGGGAGAGAGAGATGAAGCTGTTGAACGTTAACGTTGACGTTGAGTCTGCGTCGAGAACGAGAGTCGCGTGATTGGGCGCGGCGCCCTCGAAGTCGAACCGTGAGAAGATTCGCGACTTAGCCGCTCCGCCCTCTCCCTGTCTCCATCATGCTCTTCTGCTCCACCCACCACCAGGTGGAGTCTCTCGACCTCTAATCCCTCTTGCCTCGCCGTTGCCATTCAAGATACGCCGCCTCATATCTTTCAACCGCCGTCGAGCCAAGTACGGGTATCTGCATGCTGTGTGATGCACAGCTAGGTAAGTCTCCGACCCTTGTCATGTCACGCAGACGCTTTAGCTGCATCTTCCGCGACCGCACTCATCCCAACTACGAATAGCATGCCTTCCAGCTCCGCGCCCGGAGAATATGTGATAGACCTCGACCACAAGAGGCCGCTGCCACGTCAAAATCGGGCACACAGCCCTGCACACCCTCGATGGTGAGCAGGCATCATAGCTGTCGCCCACCAAGTCACTAATCCGCATTATAGCTTTGTAGCTGCATGTCGTACATTAGAACAAATGTGTCGAGAGTTCCACGCGGCGGGACGAGCTCACGCAGTAGGTGTAGAGGTGCGTAGTGTGCCTCTGGACCGCTCACATAGACTGACTCCTACGCAGATCAAATCTTCTATGCACGCCCAGGCAGGTAAGTCTCACCAACACGAGCGCGAAGTACTGAATTGCCATAACGTAGATCATTTACACACGGACGCAACACGCAAAGCGGTAGCGGTCGACCAGCCCGCGTACACAACCTTCATCCACGTCGCCGATTCGCTGTGGCGGCGCCGCAGTGCTGTCTCTTGTTTCGGGGATTTCACCTGCCGCTGCGGTGCACGTGCTTGCCTACCCTGTAGTGTATGCGCTCTGCAATGTACTCTATGTGTAGTTATTGGCGCTGCAATACATGTGCTTATTTCCGAATCAAATTTGCACGATATCGTGCATGGATAGGCCAACAAATATACAAAATATTTAACGTGCTGGCTGTGTCTGGTACATCAGCAAAATGTCATCGTCTTGGGCGCGTCTTGGGCTTGACGCAACGGTCTTGAGAGTGTCTTGGGCTTGGTGGACCGTCTTGACGATTGACTAGGACTTGCTCAGCAGTGATGAAATACGAAATTGACCATAAAATACGTAGAAACTACGGTATGGTGCAATCAACGTCTGTATTTGCTCGCGGTGCGCGTGGATTGTCCTAAGCAAGCCGGGACGCGACTTCGAATGGGTGAAGCGCCAACTAGTCCCGGGCGCTTTCCTGTCGGGAGCGCCCGGTTACGGCAGCCCGGGACTTTTGAGTCGCGACTTTGCTCTTCGTTGCCTTCTCCCCCTCCGACCTCGCTAAGCACAACTTTTCCCCCTCTCGTATGATCGGTCTGTGGCGTCGCTGATTGCTTTATAGCAAGACTTCAGACTCCAAAGACGCAAAACCCGGCTTGAACTTGGCCCTATCTGGCGGAGGAGACGTTGACGGGCAGCCGGAGAGTGAGGTGGCAGGGGATTGGGTACTGCAGTCAGCTGAGCACCATCATGCGCCGTAGGTGGTGCGTATGCTGTGTGCTTTGCTTCCTGCGATCTTCTGACGAAGGAACGAGCGCAGGTTAGGAGGGCGGCAACGACGCGACCACCGCTGAGGGAGAGGTCAACCGCAGCGCGGGTTCCTGACAGCGCGAGCGCGTGCGAGGCGCCGGAAAGATGCAGCAGCGGAGGAAGTGGAACGGCGGCTGGACGAAGGACAGCAAGAACGGTGTGTACCACTAGTATGTCACTGACGTTGGAGTTGAGTCGGAGTAAACCAGCATGACTATACTGACTTCAGTGCATACCCGCCACCCAACGAGCAAACAATGAACACGAATGAAGGGGGCACTGCGACGCGCTGCATGCCTTGCGGCCGGAGCAGCGAGGAGGGCCGCACCTAGGCGAGTAACATCTATGCCCCTGCTCCCCTGCACCTGCTCCTTACAATGACGCGTCTGCCCAGATGATGGGATCCTGCCGATCGCCAATGAGACAGAAATCTAGGTCGTGCTGAGACCGCAATGGTAGGTGAGTCAATGTCTTACAATTAACTCAACACCGCGCTGACGGCCCTGAGCAGAGTTCCGTGCACACCTCTGTGCGGCAGCCTGCCTCCAGAATGAGGAGCGGCGAGATGAACATACTCTGGCCTACGAGCTGGTGTTGCCTATCCCCCACCATGACGGTCGACGTCCTACGCCGCCTGCACAGCGGGTCATGCGCTGCGCACTGAGACTTCCACCACCTAGCTCCCATGGCGATAGCTATATAGCGTAGATGATACATGTGTACATAACTCGAATTGAGCAATATATACGTTTTGAGCAACGATATTGTGGCAATTAAGTGGTCTGGAAGAGTGGCTTGAGCAGGAATTGAACCCAGACGCCTCGTCTTGCCCAAGACCGTTTGGTCTTGGCAAGCCATTTGACCTGGCTGGAATAACACGCTCTGACTTGCGGTAAGATGGTGACTTGAGCGTCTTGAGGGTGTTGGCCAACACCCTCAAGACGGTCTCCAAGACGGTGACATTTTGCTGATGTAGCTGGAGGTGTCTGATATCTGGCACCGTCTCCCTCAGATTCCCGTACTGGCGCTAAGGTACATGCCTGGCTCCAGACGAGACTCTGAGTGCTGACCGGGCTGGGACGTCTGGTACAGACGCCACAGACGCCTCCAGACGCCCTGGGATTTTCCTGATGTACATCTAACCCGCATGTCTACGCACAATCTATGTACTCATGCATGAGCACGTCCGGTCAAGCTGCGGTCGACTTCTCACCACCCTCCTCATGAGCGTGTACGCTTTGCATGATGCGGCTAAGCTCTAGTGCATTATTGGAGCCATTTCGAGTTACATGACCATGGGGCGAGGAGGGATTGATCATTGGAGAGCCTCGCACCGGCTCGATACCGTCGTGCAACGCTCTCGGATGGCCGCCCACGGTATGCGTCGCGCGGTTGGGCTCAGACGACACAGATCGATTTTTTTTTCGAAGTTATCTCCGAACGACTGTACAGGTCTCTTAGAGCTCTGGTAGAGTTGACAACTCTTTCGTTTGTCGAGGCAGCAACGGCAGCTCGTTGTGTACGTCCTCCTCGGACTCGGAGCTGATGCGCCAAGGGCTTCACGCCCGCAAGTCGGGACGAAGGCGCCGTCGCAGACTCTTGCCAGCTGCTCTCAGGCTCAAGAATTCGACCCGCATAAGCCCTGCCGGTCGTGCCGATCCAGGCATCCAAGGTCCGATGGCCCTTTTCCCCGCTGCTTTCGCTATTATTATTGTCTCAGGGCTTACGGGAAGTCATCCATTACATCGCAGGTCATTTTGCCGAGTATTTGGGGCCAGATGCCTGCTGTTTTACGGCTAGCTCACAGCACGCCGTGGCCCTTGCCCGAGCCCGGGGCATCTATCTGCAACAGCCCCGCCGTTCAAAGTCATATCACTGGACTATTTGCGTGGCCTGATTAAAGCCTAGCCTCGCCCGGGCGCCGTGACTCTGACCTGTGTAGCTTGTCAGCCGCGGCGACGATAGGACACGTCGGAGACGCTCCGCGCTCAGAACTACAAACTGAACACGGGACCGTGGCACTCGCTTTACTTTGCCTCTGGTCCGGAACTGCGCTGTCTCGCATACTCTGGCTCTGATAATATGCTTGTATCTTGCTGACGATGGCGGCATGAGCAGATGTATACATATATAGGACCGCGCAGCAGCGCCGCTCATCAACTATCACCGCGCAGCGTTTGCGGACCGTCAGTGCTGGGCTCGGAGTTTTCCTTTCCGCCCGGAAAGCTGCGGCCGCGGGACCATTTCACGCCTCGGACTGTTGTTGGACTGCGACCATCATGCATCATGATCGAATTGATACACCTCAGCATGGCGTTCTTGTCTGCTGTGTCTGTAGCTTCCATGTCTGTGCTCACCGGAACAAAAGCGAGCGCGGTGGTCGACGGTCTCCGTAGCCCATATTCATCGGATGCAGTCCAGTGGCCTTCCACCCTTCCCCACAACCTCCATCTCGCGCTGCTCGGCGGTTTCGTCCCATACCCTTCTCCGCTGCTCCGTCTGAGGAGCCCGAAATAGTCGCGCTCAACGCTGGCGGCCTCGCGTAGCGGTCACGTGCATATATATCCCCGGGGTCGGCCCCGCGCCGCGCGCAACCCCGAACCGCAACGACCTCCTGAACACTTCACTCAGAGAACTCGCCCGCACCACTTAGAAGCACTTGTGGCAGACAGAAGGCCTTTCGTATGTTCATTTGGCACATGTTTGAATCGAAGTCGTAGACACTGAAACCGAGTCACATTTTCCAGTTTTGTCAGCACGCCATGGACCGCTGCCCGCTCGAGATATGGCCAGAGATCGCGGCATTCGCTTGCACAGACGGCGGTCGCACGGCATGTGCGCTGTCGCTCGTCTCGCACAGGATGCACGCCGTCGTCCAGCCCGTGCGCTACTTCTCCGTGTCGCTCACCAGCAAGCGACAAGTCCTTGCGTTCGCTGCGCGGGTCGCGGCGATGGACAAGCCACCCGTCATACTACACCTCTTCGTGTCCTGCGCAGACGAGCAGGACCCGCATAGCTCCTCCATCGATCTGGAGCTCATACTCGCCCAGCGGCGGATGGGCCTGCTCAGCAAATGGCAGACGCCAGACGACAGTCCGACTAAGCACCCCGGGCAGCTCGCCGCCGCCATCCACAGCATCTTCGTCAGCGCCGCGCCGCACCTCCACACCCTCGTCGAGCTCGTCGACACCGCCGTCGCCCTCGAGCTCGAGACACTCGCCCACCCGCGCTTCCCGCACCTGCGCGCCCTCACCTCCAGCTACATGGCCGACCGCCTGCCCGCGAGCGACCCCGGGCACGCGCGTTTCCCGGCGCTGCGCCGCCTCCACGTCACGCGTGCGCACAGCTCCGCGCCGTTCTGGCTCGCGCTCGCGCAGGCCGCGCCGCGCGCCACGCATCTGCGGCTGTCCGGCCTCGCGGAGAGCACGCATGCGGAGCCCTTCCTCCGCGCGCTGCTCGCCGCGCCCTCGAACTCTGCCCCGCGCGATATAGCGCTTGGAGAGCTGCGGCTTCCGTGCGCGTGGGAGGATCATACGCCGTTTGCGACAGATGTCGCTGCGCGCCTCCCCGCGCTCGCGTACGTCTGCGTTGCGCCTGGGCGCTGTCGTACCGCTGCGGGCGCGGGCGAGCACGCACGCATGCGCGCCATGTTGAAGGGGCTCAGCGCTCAGTTCCGGGGTAGCGAAGCGCGGACGTTCGTCATCCTGTCCGAGGCACAGAAGGTGTATTCGTTCGAAGAAACGTACAAGGACTGGGTTGATATTGTCGAGGGTAGGGAGGGAGTGTGGCAAATACGCTGAACAGCAGGTCAATCGCCGCTGCGCACTGAAGTGCCGCGAGATGTCAAGATCGTGATTTACATTATTCCTCTAGACGTCGACAAGGTCAGATAATGCACACGCACACGTTCGCGTCGCGTTCGACATACCATTAATCACCAATTCACACTGTCGCTGCATTATTGATCGCATCGCCCATCCTCCACGGTCCATCACTGCCTCCCACAACATCTAGCCAGTCGTTGTATGCTTCCTCACGGGTGTAATCTTCTTGTTCGGGTAGCATCACCAGCCTCCCAGTACCGTGTCCCTGCGCGGACGCTGCGGCGAGCTCCTCCAAGTCCTGTTGACTGCAGTCGTAGCGGAGGAGTGTCATAATGTTGACCCGCGCGTTCCAGGAATACCCAAATGGGTCCTCACTCCGAATGAAAGGGGGTACGACGACGACGTTCGTGAGCGCAGGGACCGCCGCCGCACACCTGCGCGCATGGAGAAGCTCCGTTGGACTGGCAAGGAGCGAGTGCCGCACGACCCCCGCTGGCATCTGGATGACAATGGGAATCATGACAGCAAGAAGGTTCGTGAAGTCCCTCGTGACGTCGGAGAGGCGGATATCGGTGAGGGAGGGGGCGGCCCGCCCGAGCTCGCGCCAGAAGTTGCTGCCGACATTCGGACCCCCATCGACATGGATCCGGCGGAGCGAGGGGAAGCATGGCGCTGCCAACGCCGGCGGGACTGGCACGAACCCATCGATGGCAAGGTCGCGGAGACGGGGGAAGGCGAGCGCCGGGTCAACGATCCCGTACCGGGTTGCGTGCACCATGAGCGTGATCACGTTTGGAGCCGCGGCGGTGACGACGTTTATGAGGATATTGTATATAGCCATGTATCTCGCGCGGCCGCTGTCGGTACCCTCGAAGTGCATCTTTACCGAGAGGAACAGATGATGGATGATGGGTGTGATGCTGCGGGTACCGAGGAGGCGGCCGAATGAGAGGACTTGAGCTTCGCTTGTGAGGGAGACAGTGTAGAACCGCACGGGCTCAGCAACGTCGCGGGTGGCCCGTGATACGAGAGAGAGTGCGCGAGCTGTGTGCCCGCCATCTGTGCACGCATTGGCAAATATCTTCTGCCAGAGCTCCACAGGACAGCGGTTCATGTCTGCTGCAGCGTGGATGAAAGGATACCGGTAGGCGGACGATGTGGCGGGGATCCAGAGGTCTGTAAGCCTAATCCTTTGGGGAGAGCTTGAGCGTAGCTGCGTTGCGATGGGGCCAGCTCTTATAGGGTCTTCGCATAGCAGAACCACATGAGGCTCAGCTTCAGCCTGGGAAATGCTCGCACCAGAAGCAACTATTTGGGAATATCTTAGACCCTCGGTTTGATAGGGAAGTTCAGAACGGCTCTACATTTTCCTGAAACAGTGCGCTGCCTGCCAAATATGGTATGTCTAGAATGCAGTCAGCCTGTGACATGGCCGAAAACAAGATAGACGCACAGTTTGAAGCATACGTGGTTTCTCTGCTTAGGCAATCGATGTGTCGTTCTCCTCACCCGCAGCCCATGGACCAGCGCCGCCTTCTATCACATCCAGCCAGTCCTTCCATGCGTCCTCGAAACCATAGTAACGGCCCTTGGGCATGAGACGCAGCTTACCCACCCCTTTGCCACGCCCCGAAGCCTCCGCAACACTCCGCAGCTCCTTCATCATGCGTCTATGCATGACGCGTCCTGTGCCGCACAGGCCCTTATTCTGATAATCGAGGGGCTGAACTACGACGTGGCGCAGGGCTAGCAGCTTCTCCGCAATCGCAGATGCCTCGGGGTCCGGCGATACTGCAAGAGGGTTGTCTGTGCCGTACATTATTTTCAGCGTCGAGGACAAGGTTGTTGCCAGACTACGTACCTGAGGAAATGTGCAGAAGCACCTGCAGGAAGGAGGGGACATCTGTGCTATGGGTGACGCCAGAGAGACGGAGGTGAGTCAGGCCAGGCGCGAAGTGCGCTAGCTCTAACCAAAAGTCGCCCGTGTGGCCGGCGAAATAGGAGCTGATGTGCATACGGCGTAGAGACGGAAAATGGGACGGGTTGGGACTAAAGTCGAAGTCCGCTTCGTTGATGGTGAGATCTCGGAGCGCAGGGAAAACAAGCTTGGCAGAAAAGAGGCTGTATCGGGGTTCTTGTATCACCAGGGTCTTGACGTTGGGTGCTGCTGCGGCCAGTACTTTGTCGATAGATTGCTGCAGCTCTGCCGTCGTGTGCTGCTCCTTACTGTAATTCACCTCGACCTCCTTGGCACCCTTGTTGTCCAGTTCCTCTTCTGTGTCCTCCCCTTCCTCGACGCGCGGATTGGTGAAGATGAGTAGGTGACGAATCGTGACCGGGGGGCTCCAGACTTCGAGGGCGCGGACAAACGCGTACAACTTCTCCTCATCGATGAGAGAGACGGTCTGTAGGTGAACAGGCTGTACGATGGCTCGCATTCTCTGGCAGGCGAGAGACAGCGAGCGACCAGTATAACCACCATCGGTGCATGCAAGGGTAAAGATTTGCAGCCAGGTTTCGACGGCGAAATGGTCCATGGTGGCTAGCGTCAAACCCACCGGAAGGCTTTACAATGGGCGCGCTGGAGGTCACCTGCTCTGATACCTGGGTCCCTGTGTATTTTATACTGGCGACTGCGCGTGACGAGCGCGTACTCACCATGGCGTCAGACTAACCCGGAACGCAATCGCGCTGCGGAATGAAATCCTATCAGCGCGGTCCTCAACCCAGTATCTGAGTCGCCTCGATATACGTCACGTGTAGTCTCAGCGGTGCCTTGAAGTTGAGCTTGAACCTTCTCGTCGACCTTACACTATCCACCCTCTTCGTCTACTCGACATCCTTGAGATGCTGCTCAATAAACCCCTCCCGATAAGTAGTTGGACAGCCTGAACAACCAGCTCAGCGGCCGATCGACGGTGCTCTTGCGCGATCTTTGTTGTACGCTTCCTACCAGTTTGGCGTAGCGGTGGCACAGCGAATGCGCTCGCTGAAGTACGTCTACGTACGACCAAGGCAGCCGAGGGCCTATACTAGTGCCGAACGGCAATTATTGGCACTGGGACTTGACTTCGATGCGCTCCAAATTTCCATGCAAGAGATGCTTGCTGGATCGTTGGCCGATCTTGAAGAAAGGAGCAAGCATGGGCGAACGACGAGGTAGGTTTCCGCCTTGCCGAAAGTATCAGATTATTCAGTGATGGAGGCACATGGACATTGGCTGGAGGTCGCCGGTGAAGGGCGAAAAGCCTGGCGACGAGGCTATGTCGGAAAAATATTGCGAGAGTCATCAGAGATCTTGAGCGCTCAGCTTGGATTTCCCTCCTCTCAACTGCTCTCATCTGCTCTTGATCGCTCTTGAGCGGGCTTGAGAGCCAATTGAGAGGCAGCGGAGACCCAAATGAGCCGACGTTGAGCGCAACTTGAGCGGCTCCGCTCATGATAGCCGAAACTTTTTTCTGACATAATTTCCTTTCCCCAGAATCAGAAAGACGTGCCGCCCAATCGAGCCCACAATAGCGTAACAGAGAATGCATTATACCAAGCCTCGAGGATATATCGGCTCCCAGGCTGCGTACGTAGGAGTCTACATTGCAATGGCCGCAGGTTCTTGTAACATTAACTCGCTTTCAGGTAGCCCAGCTAAAATCTCTCATTTATTTTCCGCCCCGCATTCGACTCTTAAGACTGTTTTGTGCGAATCGGAGTGCTAGCAATGAGCGGATGTCAGCCATGTGAGCCATGCAAATCGCGATGTTCCGAAAGCCCGCGACAGCGCTGCGCGTACTCACCAGAATTGATACGATTAGTCACAGTCGGCTTGAGGACAACGGCCGGCGGCGGCGGCGGCCTGGCGGCACGCTGCTCGGGGGTAGCCCACGGCCCACTCCCGCCCTCGACCATCTCGACCCACTCCCGCCGCGCTTCGCTGACCTGGGACTCGACGACGTCGGGCAGGAGGTAGAGCATACCTCTCCCTGTGCCCTGCTTGTACTCTTCCGCGACGACGTCCAGCCAGCACTTCATGTGGATTTGCATGACGATGCCGGTGCCGCAGCAGTCGCCGCCGCCCACGCACTCGATGGGCTCCACGAGGACGGTGCGCAGGCTGGCTAGCGCGTCCGCGGCCTCGGCCTCGGGGGTCCCGGGAGGGTACGGTGGGACGAGGTAGAGCGCCTTGCAGCTTTCTGGAGTGTCCGGGACGGGTTGGTCTAGTAGGTTGCGGAGGATGCGTGGGAGCTCGGCGTCCTGGCTGAGGCCGCTGAGTCGGATGTGGGTGAGCGCAGGAGCGATGCGCGCGAGCAGCGGCCAGAATCCTGAATAGCTGGAAAACCGTGTGAGGTGCAGACGGAGAAGGGACGGAAGGATTGGGTTTCTTCCTAATATGTCGAGGCTTTCGACGCAAAAGTCCTCGACGAGTGGGAAGGTGACTCCGGAAGCCACGACGTCAAGTTGAGTCCCATATAATGCGAGTGTCCGCAGAGTAAGTGCCGCTACGGCGAGTAGATTGCGTACGGCTTCCTGCAAACGCAAACTATTCTCTTTATCCTTTGCATCGTCCCCCCAATAGTGTGTCTTAATGTCCACCAGGAGGTGTTGGATGGAAAGAGAGGATGGACGCGCCTCCTGCTCGCCCTTTGGTAGGAAGCGCGAGAAGGCAAGTAGCTGCGTCTTGGTGACGAGCGACACAGAGATAAAGCGTACGGGCTTTACGATGTCTCGCATCTGGTGCGACACGAGCTGCAAAGAGCGTGCTGTGTATCCACCATCTAAGCAGGCGAGCGGTGCGATCTTGAGCCAAAGCTCGACAGGGAAGCAGTCCATATCGCCAATATCAGGATAGAGATTTCTAAAACTGGCGCTAGGTCAGTCGTACGTCGTGAGTTTCAGAGGAGTTTCGCGGCGGTCAGCGACCTACCGTCGCAGCAGGCCGCGTACAGCCACAGCGAGATCGCAGCAGCTTGCCAGTGGCAGCCTTAGTCAACGAGTTTCTTGATATGTTAAGGTGTCTCTCCTACATTTACCTGCAAAGGTCTGAGTCCAAGCAACTGTGCTCGCGATGGGCGAACGCAAGCCGTGGATAAACACAGCCTCATCAGCTTTGAGCGTCTTGATCACGATGTAGTCGATTGAGTAATTGTGGATATGTCAGCAGCATATGCCACACGTTCCTGGGCTCTCTGCAAAGAGCCCGATCTCCTCGATAGGCACACCTATCGGTGTGTGAGCAGCGGCGCACGAGATTAAGATACAACATACTCGTCGAAAGGTTGGTCGAGCTTGAAGACGAAGCATACCGCCCGGGGAGTGAACGATGAGGCACTTTTCTGTGTGTTCAGAAGAACCGTTACTCAGTGAGAAACGAGCATCAGCATTGGCTTAAGGTCGTCAATGGAGGACGCAGTGTATCGTGCCGATGCTGATTTCTCTTCCTCAGAAAGACGCGTACGCCGCGCACGATAGCGCGATAGATACAACGTTGTTCCAATCTTTGAGGATATGACCGGTTTTCAGACTACATGCCTTGGGGTCTAGATTGTGACGCCCGTAGGTTCTCGTATTATTAGCTCACATTCAGGTAGCCCAGCTGAGATCCGTAATTTATTTTCCGCCCCGCATTCGACTCTTGATGCTGTTCTGGGCCGATCGGAGGGCTGGAAGCGAGCGAATGTCAGTCATGCAAGTCGCGATGTACTAGCTGATGCTCTAGACCCGCTACAGCGCTGCATGCACTCACCAGAATTGATACGAGTTGTCATGGTAGGCTTGCGGACAACGGCCGCCGCCGCCAGCGGAGGCCTAACGGCGCGCTCCTCGGGCGTCACCCACGGCCCACTCCCGCCTTCAACCAACTTGAGCCACTCCCGCCGCGCCTCGCTCACCGGATACCCGGCGGTGTCCGGCAGGAGATAAAGCACGCCTCTCCCTAGTCCCTGCTTGCACTCTTGCGCGGTGGCCCCCAGCCCGCACTTCATCTGGATGTGCATGATCATGCCGGTGCCGCAGAAGCCGCCGCCCTGGTACTCGTGGGGCTCCACGATGATAGTGCGCAGGCTGGAGAGAGCGTCCGCGGCCGCAGCCTCGGGGGCCCCGGGAGGGTATGGTGGGATGAGGTCGAGCGACATGCGGGTCTCTGGAGTGTCCGGGACGGGCAGGTCAAGGAGGTTGCGGATGATGCGCGGGAGGTCGACGTCCTGGCTGAGGCCGGTGAGTCGGATGTGGGTGAGCGCGGGAGCAGCTTGCGCAAGGAGTGTCCAGAAGCCGGGCCAGCCGGAGTACTCGGTCAGGTGCAGGCGACGCAGCGATGGGAGGATTGAGAAGTCCTTGCGCATTATGTTAAACCTTTCGACGCAGAGGGCTTCGAGGAGCGGGAAGGTGAACTCGGGGGCCACAACGTCGAAGTGGGTGCCATATAACGCGAGTGTCTGCAAGGTGGGTGCGGCCATGGCGAGTAGACTTCGGATAGTTTCCTGCAAGCGCAGCGCCTTGTCCTTCTTTTCCTTCGCGACATCTCCCCAGTAGTGCGTTGGAACGGCCACTAAGAGATGTCGGATGGGAAGTGAAGATGGGCGCGAAGGCGTCTCCTGCTCGAGGGCTTGCAGGAGGCTCGCGAACGCGAGCAGCTGTCGTTCTGTGATGAGCACCACCGAGGTAAAGCGCACTGGCTTCACAACGTCCCGCATCTGGTGCGAGACCAGCTGCAAGGACCGAGCCGTGTGCCCTCCATCTGTGCAAGCGAGCAGAGCGATCTTGAGCCAGAGCTCGACTGGGCAGCGGTCCATGTTGCGAAGGTCAAGAGGGAGTTCAGGGAGAACCACGTCCAGTCAACGGTCACCTATTATATATGTATTCGCGCGGAGAACAGACCTTGAACACAGCAAACCACGGTCGTCGCGTACTGCCACGGCGAGATCACAGCGGCTTGGCAAGCCTAGCTGGTAGTGTTTTGATATGTCTCACCTGTTTTTGCGACGAGCGTACGCAAATCGTGATGGGAGGATGAGCACAGCCTCGTCAGCTTTGAACCTCTGATAGACGCCTATCGCAAACCTCGCGACGATTACATTCGACTCACAAACCACTTGTATAGAAGCCGAGGGTGTGATAGCTGCAGGCTTTGTGATTGCCAGTTCGCGGTCAAGTAGCCCACCTGGCACCCGCCATTCATTTTCCGCCCCGCATCCGACTCCTGAGATTATTCTGGGCGGTTCGGAGAGCTAGAGGTGCGTAAATATCAGCCTGGGCAACGCAAGTTGCGATGGGCTGTAAAAGCCTCTTTCGACTCCCGCGGAACTTAGCTCTGAGCACTTACCGGAATTGATACGATCCGTCATAGTTCGTTTGTGGACCACGGCGGGCGGCGGCAGCGGCCTAGCGGCGCGTTCCTCGGGGGTTGCCCACGGCCCGTTCCCACCCTCGACCAACTCCAGCCACTCGCGCTGCGCCTCGCTGACCGGGTACTCCACAATGTCGGGCAGAACGTAGAGCATGCCTCTCCCCGCGCCCTGCTTGCACTCCTCCACGACGGCCCGCACCAAGGCCTTGACTATGGCGATGTTGCAGCAGCGCTTATCCTCGAGGGGCTCCGCGATGACGCAGCGCAGGCGGGAGAGCTCGATGTCCTCCGTGACCCCCGGGTTGCGCAGGCCGAGTAGAAAGCGGAGCAGGCGGGGGAAATCTGCGTCCTGGCTCACGCCGGTGAGACGGATGTGGGTGAGTGGGGGCGCAAGCTGCGTGAGCTGCGGCCAGAAGGTTCCCCAGCAATCTTCTTGGCTGATGTGTAGACGACGGAGGGACGGAAGGAGCGGGAAATCTCCTGCACATGCGTTGAACCTGCCGATGCAGAGGTCCTCGAGGAGGGGGAAGGTGACGTCGGAGCCTATGATGTCGAGGCAACTGTTGAATAACGTGAGTGCCTGCACGGTCGGTGCAGCTGTGGTGAGGAGACTGCGCAGCGCCTCGTGCAAGCGCATACGCCGTTCCTTTTCCTCTGCGTCCGAGTTCCCCCAATAAGGCACCCGAACGGCCACTAGAAGGTATCGAATGCAAATTGATGGCCGCGGGGACGTCTCCTGCTCGTCCCTTGGTAGAAATCGTGAGAGGGCGAGTAGCTGGCGTTCGGTGGTGAGCGATACGGATGTAAAGCGTGTTGGCTCTACGACGTCTCGCATCTGGCGCGACACCAGCTGCAAGGAGCGCGCCGTGTATCCGCCATCCGTGCATGCGAGCGGAGCAATCTGAAGCCAGAGCTCGATAGGGAAGAGGTCCATGTCGCAAAGGGTAGGAAGATGTAGTCTCGATCTCCAGACGCTGAGCAAGAGAGAGAGGCAGCCTAACAAACCGTTATAACGGTCTGTTAGCGGAGTTTGAAACTCCAGCTGCAGAGCTTGCTCTGTAGCGTCTGGTGACTTTCGCTTGGGCGGGTGTAGGTAAGTCTCCACGTGAGCTTCCTGGGCGGACAGCTGGAATGGTAGCTCACGCAGGCGCCCGTCGCGTCCGCGTCCGAGAGCCCTCCCCCGATGCCGCCTGGGGACCCAAAAAAATACGATTCAGGTCCAGAACACTAAACGACTCTCATAGTACGCCATCTAGCACAAATTTTGATTTTTTTCACGCGCAAGTGGCACGAGGACGAGGGCAACGAGCGCGACATGCCCCAAGTCACGTGAGATCTTATCTACACCCGCCCAAGCGAAAGTCACCAGACTCTCAACCCGCACTTCTGCAATGTGGATTTCGAACTCCGAAAGCCCCCATTGCTATTCTCTTACCGCGGGTTGAGAGTCTGGAGCCGAGACTAAGGAAGATGGTGCTGAGCGAAGGCGTGTCCAAGCATTCGCCTGTTATATAGGAATTAGCGCGAACAGATGTGGAACGGGGCGAACTTTAATTACAACCAGTGGTGTACAGCCACAACGAGATCGCAGCGACCTGGGAAGTTTGGCAAGTGACGTCTTGGCAAGTTGACATGTCCTTCCTGCGACTATCCATAACAGAGTGAACTCGAGTGACCTGGACTGGCGGCGGACGCGGATATATCATGACGGGAAGATGAGCAGATTCCGATAGATGCCTGGCGCGATGCGTTCGACGATTGCATGGTATACATTCTCGTTCCTAGAAACAAACATCGTACAAAAGAGTGTCGATGGTACAGGTAAGATCTGCGTTTACAAGGGCTCAAACAGCTCTTACAAAGTTCAGTGTCTCATAATACGTACAAAATGACTGGGGTCATATCAAACAGCTTGTGCTAGGCGGTCGGTCAAACCCACTCCGAATACGGAGACTCTGCACTGAGAAGATGCGTCGACGACACACTGAACATCGTGAGTACAGCGTGTCGTCTCGCGAAGAGCCTCGTACTCACCTAGCCCCAGCATTCTGCCCGAACATACCCCCGTTCCGCCTCGCAGGCCGTACCGCGAACGGATCCTCGCGCATACTCTCCTCCTGTATCGGCGTCGGCGGCACGACGTTGGCGACGAACGGCCGCCTCAGCGCACGGAGGTCGACGGAGGCCGTGCTCCCGCGCAGGCGATGCAGACCCCTCGAAATCGGCGCAGGGCGCTCCTTGATGAAGTCCAGCTGGGGCGCGGCCGCGTCGAGCTGGCGCAGCTCGCGCACGGCGAACGTCGCGAGGAGCGCGAGCGTCGCGAGCCCTGCGAGGAGCATCTGCGCGAAGAGCCCGATCTGGTCGATGAGCACGCCTGGCGGCGCGTCAGCGGGCGCACGCAGGAGGAAATGACGCGCGGCGCACCGTCGAAGCCCGGCGCGTCGGGCATGACACCGCGCACGCCGGGGATCGCGAGGAGGATCCCGACGGAGAGCGCGAGGAGCGGCAGGACGGGCGCGCCCTCCGCGCTGCGCCACGCGAGTGCGACGAAGCCGACGGTCGCGTGCGCGAGCAGCCAGTTCACGCCGAAGAGGAGCAGCGCGAAGAAGCGCGCCTCGCCGGGGCGCGCGATGGTGAGCTCGAGGTCGCGGCTCGGCAGCTGCGCCGTGGATCCCGGGAGGGTGATGTAGCTCTGGGTGTCGCTCGGGGCGACGATGAAGGACGCGGTGTCGGTGATGGTGAGCACGCGCGCGATGGGGATGCTCGCGTTCGTGCCGGGCGCCACTGCGCGCAGAGTCGTCGCCAGGCGGTAAGTGTCGAAAGGGTACAGCCGAGCTTCGTGGACGTCCAGGACGTGATCGCTATCAAATTGATAAATATTCTGTATCCTAGAGGACCAAAGATTAGCCAGACGGCGAACGCAGAGCGCAAACCATACTTACCCCAGGCGACGGCCGGTGCTCGAGGTGAACGGCAGCTGCGCGGGGTCGAATGTGAATTCAGGCGTCTCCCCACTGCAGCCCCTGTCAGCATGGGGCCCACACCCAATGATGCGCGCAGACACACCTGTCCACGTAGACGTGCAGCGGAACATTGGGGATCCCACACACCGAGCTCCCGTGCGAGCCCTCCGAGCCCGGCAGCGTGAAATTGGCACCGCACGCGACAACGGAGAAGCGCAGCGTCACGGCAGGCTCGTCGATATCGACGTCGACGTTATCCGCGATCAACACAATCTACACATCAGTTAGCACGCGACCCGCGGCAGCACAGTCCGACTCACGCCCGGGCTCTCGGCCGCCAGCTTATCCAGCGTCGCGCGGAACACGGGCTCGTCCTCCGCACCGATGAACGCAAACGACAGCGCGCCGACGAAGAAGAGCGAAATGACGATCGCCATGCCCACGATGAACACGGGCCCCAGGGGGATGACGCCTCCAGAGCCCCGGCGCGCAGGCGGCTCGAGCTGAGGCTTCACAGGCGGCGGCGCGGGCGACTCTGTCTTCGCCTTCGGGGAGAGCGTGAGGCTCTTGAGGTTCTTGAAGTGGCGGAATCGAGTTGGCTTGCCGGGCGCGGCAGGCGGCGAGCCAGCGGCGAAGGACGGCGCATAGCTCGCGGTCGACGCCGACGACGGGCTGCGCAGGAGGCCGGTGGTGGAGAGAAACGAGTGTCGTGTTGCCATCGCAAAAGGAGCGAAATGAGTGGAAGATAGAAGGAGGGAGTGAGTGAAAGTGAAAGAGTGGGGAAGGAGCGGAGGTGTCGCTTGCGCAGATGCGCGAAGGCGAGCTGCACCGTCGCTCGGGCGCGCCATTATAAATCATGCTCGCAGCCGAGGAAGCAGGCCCCTCGCACCCCTGGGAGGCTCGACGTGTGCCCCGCCCGCACGCGAAGTGCGAGCGGGGAGAACGACTGAATGGAACGCGTTGACAGTGGGGGACGGCGCGGGTGGCCAGAAGCACACAGCGCACGAACCAACGCAGCCGTCTCCGCGCAGCTCCTTAAGCGTTCTGCTGCTCGATGATACGCGACGGCGGCACGCCCAGCAACCCTGCGTCGCGCCGCCCCCCTCGTCCTAGCGCGAGCTTAAGCTCGTCCACGAGCCCCACTAAAAAGACGAAGCAGCGGTCAACGGGGCGAACAGACGCAACGCAAGCGATAGACCCGCCTTACCGCCGGCTTCTCAGCCGAGGCTGAGAGTTGCGTCACCGATGTGCAAGGTAAATCTTGCAGCCACAAGCTGTGACTTAACCCCGAAAGGTGCCAGAGGCGCACCGACGCGTGGATGTCCGCGGCCAGCGTCCCGCCGCTCCTTGGACGTGCTGCTGCCCGGCGCGCGCACTGCTGCCCAGCGTCGCGCGGCCCCCCTCGGCCTAGCACGAACACAAGCCCGCTACTAAAAAGACGAAGCAGCGGTCAGCGGGACGAACAAACGCGACGCAAGCGATAGGCCCGCCCTACCTCCGGCTTCCCAGCCGAGGCTGAACGGTGCGTCAGCTACGTGCGAGGCAAATCGCGCACCTAAAGTCCACGCGCCGGGCTTGCGCTGAGACTTGGCGTTTGTGGGGCTTCGGGGATCGCTGGGGTTTCCTATCATTGTGTGCGAAGCCATGTGGTGGCAGTATATGTGCTCATGCTGGGGCCGGGAAGGACACGCGCTTGTGGATAAATGCGGTATGCAGCGCCCACGCCACAAAGCTCGCACGTTTTTTACACGCGATGCCACGGGTCGGCGGGGTCGCGCCTTTGCGCTCGTCGTCGACCTCGCCGCGATGGAGTACGCCCTCGACAACGTCCATCTGGCCCCGCACCCAATCGCAAGAACCCAGGCGACCGCCGCCCGGCTCCTCCGGGCGGGAGCCATCGTTCTGGCAGCCCCGGCACTAACGACGGCCTTGATTCCGTCGCAGAAGGGCGAGCGATGCGACCACTGCCACCGCGCGCCTGCCGAAGGCCGCAGACTCTCCAAGTGCACCGGCTGTGCGGCCTTCTGGTACTGTGGAACAGCTTGTGCGGAGTATCTGCCTTAGGCTCCCGAGACCTCACCGCCGACGTGCTCCCCCAGGCCAGACCAAGCAGTGGCACGCGCACCACCGCAGAATCTGCAGACGCTACAACAGCTACGCCGCATCCCCCGAATGGCAGGCGATGCCGCCCGAGCAGAGGACCGACGCGCTCCTGCTGTCTCAGCTGCTCCTCGAGGCCTTCCCGAAGGACGAATTCGACATTGCCGGCGCCGCGCGGCGCTCGGACGCAGTCGCGCACTTCTTCGACCTCCGCAAGGGTCCTGTCGTGCCTGACAGCGCCGCGCGCATCCCCCTGTGCCGGCCGTCAGGCGCGGCAGCGGCTCCGCAGGACATCGTGGAAGACGTCTTCGCGCGCTTCGGGAACAACAACTTCGTCGTCCAGTCGCACCTCAACGCGTATGCACATGGCGTCTTCCCGCTGGCGAGCCGCGTCTTCAACCATTCATGCGTGCCGAACTGCGTCCCCAAGTACATCATCACGCCGACGGAGCTCGTCACAATGGAGATTGTCGCGCTTCGAGACGTCGACCCTGGCGAAGAGGTGCGTCTCGTGCCAGCGGGGATAACTATGTGTGTCTCATTCTGCGCTGCATTCCAGCTCACGCTGCCCTATCTCGACCCCGCGCTGCCGTTCGACATCAGACAACGGGCCCTGCAGGAGAGCTACGGGTTCGCGTGCAATTGCGCCCTGTGCACCTTCCAAAGGGCCGCCAGCCCCCTCCCCCCTCTCCCGGCCGCCCCGGCACAATTGGCCGCGCTCGAGACGCGCCTATGCCAATACGTCTCAGCCCATGTGCTCCAGCTCGACCCCTCGGCCCCGCCGCCTGTCAGCACGGGTGCAGATGCGTTCAGCAGCCTGCCACGCGCCGTCCTGCCGCTGCTCGGCGCGGGCTACCTGCCAGCGCTGTCGGAACGCTTCAGCCAGGCGTCTCATGAGGGGCCCTACGACCAGGCTCTGCCAATCGGCCGCGTGCTCCTCGCGCTCTACGCCGTGCTCTACCCGCCGAACTATCCACAGATCGGTGCGCACCTCCTTCTCCCGCCCCTGCCCCTGCCAAGCCCCCGCGCTGACCCTGCCCCCCACCCCCGCAGGCCTGCACGCCCTCGAGCTCGCAAAGACGGCGTGGAACGCGACCGTCGCCGACGCGCGCCCCGGCGCCGACATGCAGCGCCTGGAGGACGCCGCGCGCCACTACCTCGCCCTCGCCGCGCGCGTGCTCGGCACGTATGGCCCGGAGGGCGACGCGGGCGGGCCCCTCGAGGAGCTGCGCGCCTTGCGGGAGCTGCTCGCGTAGGCCCGGCGGGGGCGAAGCACGCGGCACAGCGGGCGAGGCACTGAATGCGCGCGTCCTGCCTCCGCGCGCCGATCTTTCCCCGCCCCCGCCCAGTTGCCCCGCAGGCATGGTCACCTGAGGTTCCCCATTTCCGGGCCTTATCAGGCTCGGCGTCAGGACGATCCGGCGAGGCGATTGGGCTTGGATCTGGGCGATCTACGCGCTCTTTGGGATCTTTTGGCGAATTATGGGCCCACTG